>BOSO01005979.1:144908-162753 GCA_018403395.1 Gorsachius goisagi
GGTCCGGGTGGCCGTGGGGCTGGCAGGAGAGCGGGGCTGAGCCCAGCCACCCTCCTGGGGGGGAGGGTGGATTGGGGTGGGTGGCAGCCCTGGTGAGGGCTTGGGCCTCAGCACCTCCCTCGGGGGATGCTCACGGCTCCTCTCTCCCCACAGACGATGCGGCCGCGCATGTGCTGAGGAGCGTGGGGCAGAACTCGGCGATGAGGGGCAGCAGCCCCTTCACCTTCATCAGCCTCCTCCTGCCCCTCCTGGTGCCCCAGGGGCTGTGAGCCGCTGCCCCGTGCCCGGACTGACCGAGGCTGTAGCCGCTGGGGACAGAGCCGGGATGCTGGGGACCCCCGCAGTCCTGGTGTGCACCCCGGGGCGGCCTTCCCTGTGTACGTCCGGGCGAGGAGAGGATTTGTCAGTATTACGGGGCCGGAGGGCCCGTAGCCGAGCGGAGCAGCGAAGCCCTCGGGCTGCCCCGGCGCCCCCGGCCATCGCCGGCAGGATGCTCTCGGCAGCTGGGGATGGAGTGCGAGCCCGGGGCTGGAGGGGCTGCGTGCCCCGGACTGGAGGGGAGCGGGGGGCTGGCACCCCTGCCCCAGGAGCTGAGCTCGCCCCTGCGCGGCCCTTGGGTCTTTCCCTGCCGTGGGCTTGGAGCGTGATGTGTCCCGCAGGCGGGGATGCCGTGCTGGCACTGTGCTCAGCTGGATGCCACCGGCGCTGGCTGCGGCAGTGTCCTGGGGCCACCGTCTCTTGGGCTCTGGGAGCCTGGATGCACTCGAGATGCCCGGCAGCCCCCCATCCTTCATCCCACTGTATATGGGGGGGGCCTTTCCCCCTTTCCCCCCCTTTCCCCCCCTCTGCCCGGTGCCAGAGGGGCACCCCCAGCAGCACCTGGTGTGGTACTGTGCCTGCCCCACTTTGTACAGCTTTCTAACACAAAGTTTTTATACGATTGTCTTGAATAAATAACCAAAGCCATGCTGAGTACCTGGGGCTGGGGGGGGGGGCGGCCAGGCCCCTTGCCCCCCCCATCATGGGGTTGTGCTGCAATGGGCCACGTGGGGCATTTGTGCTGGTTAATTAATTAATTGGCTGGTGTTTGCAGAGGGCTTTGTGGTGGAAAAGTGCCAGAATGGGGCGGGCGCTGTAGCTTGTTTTGGTCTGGGGACACAAAGGCCTCTGGGGGGTGGGTGTGTGGGGGGGTTTCCCCATTCCCCCCTGCACTGAGGCCTTGGGGGGGGCCCCCTTCTCCCTCCCCTGGACCCCTGGTGGGGTGCTGGGTCCCTGGGAGATGGGATGGGAGGGGTGTGGGAGCTCAGGGCATTGGGACACCCAGGGCATTGGGATGGTGGGGTGGGTGACCCTGGGCATATGGGATCTGGGGGTGGGGCACCCCCAGGATGCTGGTGTCTGGGGAGAGGGGTTTTGGGGTCCCTGGGATACTGGGGGAGGTCGTGGGGGTGCTGGAATCAGCAGTCCCTGGGATGCTGGGTCCTGGGGAGGGGGCTCGTGAGGATGTAGGACTGTTGGAATGGGGGGGGTCATGGGGATGTGAGGGTACTGGAATTGGGGGGGCCCTGGGATGCTGGGGAGGGGGGGGTCACAGGGATGTGAGGGTACTGGAATTGGGGGGCCCTGGGGAGGGGGCTCACGGGGATGTGGGGGTGCTGGAATTGGGGCTCCCTGGGATGCTGGGGGGGTTCACGGGGACGTGGGCCCCTGCTATCGGGGGTCCCCGGGAGGCTGGGCCTGGGGGGGGGGCGGGGGTGGGAGCTGCCCCGCAGCGGGGGCACGGGGGTGGGGTTCCCCGCCCACCGCGGGGTCGGCCCCTGCGCGTGGCGGTGGTGCCGGGGCTCCCCCCCCCCGCCCGGTGTCGCGGCCGGTCCCTCCCCGGTAGTGCGGCCCGGCCCGCCCCGCCCCGCCGCGGGCAGCGCCGCCCCCGCTCCCCGCCGCCGCCTGTGCCGCGGCCCGGCATGGCCCCGCTCCCGGCGCTCCCCGCCGCCTGCCTGGCCTGCACCCTCGCCATGTTCGGGACCGGCCTGTGAGCGCCCGGGAGGCGGCGGGCCCCGAGCGGCGGCGGGAGCGGGGGGAACGGGGGGCGGCGGGGCCAGGCCGGGGTGTGGGGGGGGAGCGGGGGGGGGCAGGGGAGTTTTGGGGTGCAACGGGGAGGGTGCTGGGGCAGTTCAGGGGGTGCAATGGGGAACATGGGGGGTGCAGGGGGGGGTTGGGGTGCAATGGGGAGGGCACTGGGGCAAGGCCGAGGGTGCAATGGGGGCCATGGGGGTTCTGGGGGTGCAATGGGGAGGGTGCCAAGGCAGTTCAGGGGGTGAAAGGGGGGGGGCATGGGGGGTGCAGGGGGGTTTTGGGGTGCAATGGGGAGGCCACTGGGGCCAGGCCGGGGGTGAGGGGGGTTGCAGGGGGGGGTCTGGGAGTGCAATGGGGAGGGCACTGGGGCTAGGCCGAGGGTGCAGTGGGGAGCAAGGGGACGTGCAGGGTGGTCTGGGGCTGCAATGGGGAGGGTGCTGGGGCCGGGCTGGGGGTGCAATGGGGGCCATGGGGGGTCTGGGGGTGCAATGGGGAGGGCGCCAAGGCAGTTCAGGGGGTGAAAGGGGGGAGCATGGAGTGTGCAGGGGGGTTTTGGGGTGCAATGGGGAAGGTGATGGGGAAGTTCAGGGGGTTCAATGGGGGCCATGGGGGGGGGGGTTGGGGTGCAATGTGGATGGTGCTGGGGCCAGGCCAGGGGTGCAGTGGGGGCCATGGGGGGTGCATGGGTGCAATGGGGAGGGCGCCAGGGTAGTTCAGGGGGTGCAATGGGGGGCATGGGGAGTCGGGGGGTATCTGGGGGTGCAATGGGGAGGGCACCAGGGCCAGGCTGGGGATGCAGTGGGGACCATGGAGGGTGCAGGGGGCTTTTGGGGTGCAATGGGGAGGGCGCTGGGGCCAGGCCAGGGGGTGCAATGGGGGCCATGAAGAGTCGGGGGGGGGTCTGGGGCCAGGCCAAAGGTGCATTGGGGGCCACAGGGGGTCTAGGGGTTCAGTGGGGAGGGCACTGGGCCAGTTAGGGGGTGCAGTGGGGGGCCATTGGGGGCTGGCATGGAGGGTTTTGGGTGTCCAAGGGGGACCACACTGGGTCCAGTTCAGGGGGGCAATGGGAGAGGATTTGAGGGATGCAGTGTGGCAGGCACTGGGGCTGGTTTGGGGGGACTGGGCTTGGGGTGTGTGTGACAAGGCTGCAGGCAAAGGATGCCAGGGAATGGGGGTGGGGGGGCACTGGGGGTGTAGGGGCTGGAGGAAGGGTGGTCACAAGTGCGGGGGGGGGCTGGGAATATTTCAGGGTGCACATTTTGGGGGGGGGGCTTCTGGCTGCAAAGATTGTAGCCCCACTCCACAGAGCTGGGCACCCAGGAGGCCGCTCCGCTCTGCTCTCCCTAGGTCTGACCTGCGCCAGATGTTGACAACCAAGAGCGTGGAGAACATCCAGTTCCTGCCCTTTCTCACTACTGATGTCAAGTACAGCGGGGTCAAGCCCTGGCAGGGGCAGGGAGTGGTGGTGGTGGTGGGGTGTTACATGGTGGGGGAGGGCAGAAGCCCCCAGGCCGTGGCACCAAGCTCTGGCACCATTTGCCCTGCAGCAACCTGAGCTGGCTGGGCTATGGCTGCCTGAAGCAGGACTGGACGCTCATCGCTGTCAACACCATCGGGGCGGCCCTGCAGACCCTCTACATCCTGGCGTACCTCTACTACAGCCCCGCGAAGGTGGGGGCTGGCCTGGGTTGATGGGGGAGACGGGGGGGGCCCCCTCGCCCTGACTGGCCCCCTCCTCTCCGCCCCAGCGCCCTGTGCTGCTGCGGAGCCTGCTGCTCCTGGCTGTGCTGGCCGCCGGCTATGGCTACTTCACGCTCCTGATTGCTGATGCGCGGACGCGCCTGGCGCGCCTGGGGCTCTTCTGCAGCGTCTTCACTATCAGCATGTACCTCTCGCCGCTGGCCGACCTGGTGTGTGCGGCGGGGGGGGCTGCAGTGGCAGCGTCGGGGCTGCCCAGCCCGGCACCAGCCTGACACTCGGTTCTGCAGGCCAGGATTGTCCGGACCAAGTCGACGCGCTGCCTGTCCTTCCCCCTGACCGTCACCACCTTCCTGGCCTCCACCAGCTGGACACTGTACGGCCTGCAGCTGCACGACCCCTACATCATGGTGGGTTGGGGTGGTGGCTGAGGGGTTCTCTCCTGTCCTGTCCCATCCCATCCACATCCCCATCCCTTCCAGTTCCATCCTATCCCATCCCATCCTGTCCCATCCCCATCCCGTCCCTGTTCCATCCCATCCCCATCCCATCCCTTCCCTATCCCATCCTGATCCTGTCCTGTCCCATCCCATCCCCATCTCATCCTGTCCCATCCCCCCCCCTCCCGTCCCATCCCGTCTTGTCCTATCCCATCCCGTCCTGTCCCATCTCCATCCCATCTTGTCCCATCCCATCCCCATCCTGTCTTGTCCTATCCCATTCTGTCCCGTCCTGTCCCATCCCCATCCTGTCTTGTCCCATCCCATTCTGTCCCATCCCCATCCCATCCCATCCCATCC
Organism: Gorsachius goisagi; assembly: GCA_018403395.1. Taxonomy (NCBI): domain Eukaryota; kingdom Metazoa; phylum Chordata; class Aves; order Pelecaniformes; family Ardeidae; genus Gorsachius; species Gorsachius goisagi. Next base: position 149,480 of record BOSO01005979.1, read on the forward strand.
CATCTGGTCCCATCCCATCCCAACTGGTCCCATCCCATCCCCATCCCCATCCCAACCCGTCCCCCCCCCCGGTGTTCAGTTGAGCAGTTGGCACCGGGCCGGCCCCGTCCGGCGTCATGTGTGTCACACAGCAGAGCCCGTGACTAGGCTCAGCGAGATGAGTATTGATTTTAATTAATTAGATGGTATAAGGCCAATAAATCTCCCCCGGCAACACGGGGCTGGCGGAGCGGCAGTGGGGGAGGGCAGCAGCGCCACGAGCTGCGTAGATCCGCCCCCCCCCCCCACCCCTCCCACCGTGTGTCCTCCCGCAGGTCCCGAACGTGCCGGGGATCATCACCAGTGTCATACGGTTCTGGCTCTTCTGGCGGTACCTGCCGGGCCAGGACAAGCCCTATAGACCCCTGCTGGCCCCCCAAGGAGCCCACATGCTCATGGACTGATGAAGGAACCTCCCAACCCCCCCACCTTGCCTGTCTGCCCCAGCCACTGAGCCCAGGTGACACTGCAGCGCTGCTGTCCCCCTTGGCCAAGGGCCACCCGCTCCTGGCAGGACCAGGGCCCCAGGAGGGCACCTCCTGCCCCTGCCGCCATGGCTCACCCTCACCGGCATCCCACAGCCTTCAGTGCCAGCTCGTTTGTGCTCAGCGATGCCTTGGGGGTGCCACGAGCCCCATACCCCCACACCCTGGGGACCCCTGGACCGTCTTCCGTGGTCACAGCTCGGCCCCAGTGCCGGGCTGGGGCTGCCGGGCAGTGCTGCGTCTCTTTTGTACAAATTTAAGTGCCTTTTAATAAATAGGAGACTTCCCAGTGCCTGCTTGTTGGCTCCTCCCTCCCAGTGCACTGGCTGCGGGGGGCCAGGATGGTTCCTGTCCTCCCAGCTGCTTTGTCCCTGGGATGCTGGGGGGGCTCATCCTGACATTCTTGGGGCTCCAGCAAACCGGCAGCACCCACTTCCCAGCAGTGAGGAAGCATCAGCCCCCAGCCCCGGGAAGGCAGCGGGCACAGGGCTGGGTTGGGGGCACCCAGGGTGGCAGCACTGCCCAGGGAGGCTCCTCTGACCCCCCCCCGAGCAGCAGCTTGGGGACACCGGTCACAGCGGGGAAAGAAAAGTCCGTTCTGCAGCTTGGATACAGGGCTTGCTCCCCCCTCCTGCCCCCCAGCATACTGGCAAACTTATAATCGAATAAAATCCTTGCTAAAACCACAACGATTGAGCGTACACAAATCAGGCGGCTGCTGGCACTGACCCAAACTCGATTTAACAAATTAACAGCAATCCAGCATGAAGTTATCAGGCAAACCATCAGCAGAGGGACAGGAGCGCGTGTGGGTGACCGAATTACACAACAGAGCCTTGGAACCTCGCAAAACATGACACCACCACCCCCAGAACAAGAGACCCCCCGCCAAGGCGAGGAGCCCCGTCCCTGCAGCGCCGTCGGCACAGGCAGGTCCTCCATCCCGGATGACGCAGGCCGGATTAAGGAAGCGGTGACGAGGACTTTGGCAGAGGCTGTGCTACGGCTCAGACGCTTGTTTACACCTTGCGACGTGGCCTGGGAAAAATCAATAACAGAGGCAAGCGGCAGGAATGGGGCCGAGACGAGAGCGGGGGCCGGAGGGAAAGCAGAGCTCCCGCTGAGCTGCGGCGCACAGGCCTGGCCGGCGCGGCTGTCGGGCTCGCCCGGCATGCTCCGGCTTGCTGCTGCGGAGCTGGGGCTCCCCTTGCCCGCACCGGCTGCACTTGCAGGTGTCTCTGCCCCAGGGACCCGCCCCGGGGCCACGCTCGCTCCCCCGGCTGCAGCAGCCCTGTTTCCCAGTGGGGAGGAGCCCCCGCTCCTAGCACCGGGGTGCAGCTCCCAGCCTGGGTGAAGGAGCTGCTGGAGGACCTACTGCCTCGGGAAAGGGCAGCTTTCCCCGCTGACGCACCAGGCAGAAACTCGGGCCGGCATGTGGCACAAGTGGCCAGCGGGAGCGGCTGTGACGCAGCCCCACGCACGAGGCCGGAGGCAAGCGGAGCATCTCCTGGGGACACCGGTGCCCGCAGGAGGCACGTGTCCATGCAGGGAGCCACTGCCACCGCACTGCTGCCTGCTGAGCTGCCGGACGGCTGTGAGTAGCCCCTGGATTGCCGCAAGTAGCCCAGAGGGCTGTGAGTAGCCTGTGGATGGCTGCTGTCCTTGCCCTGTGCCAAGGCTGCGGTCTGGGCCCCAGGAAGGTTTCACTTTGCCGAATCTGGGGTGGTGTCACCCCACAAACAGCTACGCACAGGTGAGACTGCGGGAGCTGCCCACCCTGCTCTGAGCTGCCATTGTTGCTCAGGAAACAGCTAATTAGTAGCTCCTGCTAATTAGCCCGAGTCCTCCCTCATGATACCAACTGCTCCTTTTTTGCAGAAGGATGCGCAGCCGATAATTAAAAACAAGAAAGTCCTTTGGCTGGTATGTGAAGAAGCTGGGGAGGCTGCCAGGAAGGCAGGCCCCGGCATGCGTCACCACCAGCCGTGTAGCTCTTCCAGCCGGGCCGGCAGCGCAGGTCTCGGACACCCCCGGACAGAGGGGCACCCCTGGACAGAGGCTCCCTCCACCCGCAGCAGAGACACCTCTGCTGCAGGGCACCCATCCCCCTTCCCAGAGAAACCTGGCACTATACTCTGGCATGTCTGCCTGCTGCTGCCTGCAAAAGTGGGGGCAGAGGAGCGGTGGCTGCAGCCGCTGCGCTGGCAGGAGCGGGGAGCAGCCCCCGGCGTGGGCTGAGCCACCCCGGCAGGCCGGGAGAGACCACAGGCTCTGGGCACTCTGCATTTTAAAGGCTGCGCCGCCTGCTCCACCCAGCCAGCCTCTCTCCTCCTTCCCCTGGAAAGCAGCCAGCGGGGCTGGGATGAGTTTTCTCCAGCTCCCACCTGACGGTGCGAACCACATCTGAAGGGCAGCCGGGAACGCGCTCTGCCCGCAGTGCTACCCAGCGCTGCGGGCCTGCGGGGCGAGGCCTGATCCTCTCAACTGCCTTGCATCATCCTGGCCTCTAGAGCCAAGCTCAGAAAAGGAGAGGCCGGGCTGGGATGGGATGGACTCCCTGCAGCCTCTGCAGGGTGGTGGGAGTGTGAGAGGGGACCCGGGCCCACGTGGAGCCCCCTCCTCTGCGCGGAGCTCCCTGAACACCGGCCTCACCCTGGGGAGACATGAGCGATTTCCCACCAGCGCAGCTTCAAGCAGCGCCCAGGGGAGCTCGGGGGCCTGTGGCCCCTGAACAGGGCAGCACAACCCAGGGAAGCCCCCGCTGGAGGCCCCCCGCCCCCCGGGAGCCCCGTATGCCACAGGCAGCCACCGTCCCTCAGCTTTATTGGGGTCAGAAGCACAGCCCTTGCCGGCTCAGGTCTGCCCGCGCCGCCCTGATGTGCTCCTGCAGCTCGGCGGCCGCCTCCTCGCAGTCGTTAAAGGTGGCCAGGCGGTAGCCCACGGTGGCCAGGGAGTAGCAGCCGAAGGCCACCAGCAGGTAGACGGGCAGGGGCAGCAGGGCCTGCCGGTACGGGGTCGGCAGCCGCAGCCCCGGAGGCGCCAGCGCCAGCGCGGCCCAGGCCGAGCCCAGCAGGGCGAGTCCACACAGCCACTGCCCCAGCTTGGTCATGGCGGCCTGCGGAGAAAGAGGCCGTGAGAGCCGGTCTGACCCGCGCCCCGCCCCGCCCCCGCCGCAGAACCGAAACCGCTGCCGGTACCGATGCCCGCCCCCCACCTTGGATGGGTCCCGGGCCCAGCGCCCGCTCTCCCCCTCGTCGCGAGGATGACGTCACAGCAGCGCGCCGCAGCGCGGGGGCCGCTGGGAGCTGTAGTGCGGCGCCGCCCGACAGCGCATGCGCGGCGGGAGGCTACGGGGCGCCCCCTGCCGGGCGGGGGGGCCGCACTCCCCCCACCCCCCGCTCCCCACCGGTCTGGGCTCGGTGCCGCAGGAAGCGCCGGGCTTTGTCGGCGGCGGCCGGGGCCGCAGGAAGCATCTGGTTTCCTCCGCGTCCGGCCACGGCAGGGCCGGCGTGGGAGCAGGCCCAGCTAGCCCTCCCACGGCCACCTCTCCCCCGGGGGCGGCCCCGGTGCCCAGTGGCGCCCCCCCTGCCCATACCGGGAGGACACGGAGGTGCCTTTGTTCCCCTGCCAAGCGCCAGCAGCCTCGGCTGCACCGGCACCCAAGGACAGAGCTTCACCCTCGGCCGCTCCCTCTCCCCGTCACCCCACCGCAGTCCCCGTGCCGGTGCATCGCTGCCAGCCGCGGGGACCTCCGCCGCCCCGGCCAAGCCCCTGCGGCACCACCGCCTGCTCCGACCCGCCCAGCTCCGCTGGGATTTTCCTCCCTTGCAGGCCCAGGCAGACCAGACACCGTCAGCACATTTTCCCTGCGAGGTGGTGGGGGGGTCGGCAGCTGCCTCCCCACCCTGGCCTGGCTCTGCCGGCCTGCACCGAGCCCCCCCCAGCACCAGCGAGGCGAAGAACCCACCCCCAGGCTCCACCGCAGCCTGGCCGAGCCAGCGGGGCCACTCTCAGCTGTGCCAGCACACAGTGATGTGAGGAAAGCCGGCTGAGAGCCGGCGGAGGAACCAAACCCAGGGCAGCTGCAGACAAGAAGCTACAAAGAAATGGTTTTATTGGGTGGCTGAGAGCCCCAGCGCAGCCCGGAGGGGAGAGGGTGGCCCTGGGGAAGGGGCATCGGGACATCAATTCCTCTTCCTGCCTTTGCCGACAGCCTTGGTGGGAGCAGCGACGGGTGCTGCGGACTGGTAGAGGGTGGAGGATATCTTGTTGATGTAGTAGAGGCCGACCATGGAGAAGATGAGGCTGGGAGGAAAAGAAAAGACGCTGCTCAGCTGCTGGCAGGGGGGAACACGCCAGGGCTGAACCAACACCTTCCCCTTCGATCCCACTGCGCCATGGTGCCTAATGCTGGACGCCCTGGGGGTCCCTGGCCAGCCCTGGTGCTGCCCAGTGCCCCGTTCCCCTCCCAGCGGCATGCAGGAACCATCAGGGTCCCTGGCAGGAGCACGGTGGCTGCTGCAGGGCGGGCTCTGGACTCACCAGGTGGTCACACAGACTCGGTGAATGAGGCCAGAGGCAAAGAGAGCCAGCAAGAGGCAGGTGAGGACTGTAGGGGAGAAACGGGAGAGTGAAAAGATGTGGCTACACTTCCCCAAGACGTCAGCCTCAGAATTGCAGTGGCCAGGGCCACAGCGAGGCAGCAGGACAAACCTACCCACGGCATGGGAGAAGCTTGGGGGGGGAACTGGCAGGGTGGACCCTTCCTCCAGGACCCTTTGGTCCCACAGGCAGACCACATGCAGTGACAGCATCCTCCCCCTCCTCCCTCCCCCGCTGCAGCACTTACTCTCGGGGAATATCTTGGCCTGGAAGCCCTTGCCGAAGATGAGGTTCTCCAGGTTGTTGAAGGCCTGGCCGGAGGGTTAAGGGACAGAACGGGGCACCGCACCGCCGACCCCGCTCCCCGCAGCCCCAAAGGATACGGTGAGGGAGCAGACGAAGAGCGCGGAGCCCAGCAGCCCGCCCTGGATGGTCAGCCACTCGGTGGAGGCCAGCTGCCGGCTGTACATCTGCATCCCGGCGAAGAGCAGCAGCGAGAGCAGCGAGGAGAGCGCCAGGGAGGTGCCCGTGCCTACGGCTGGGGCCACGGCATCGCCTCAGCGTGGCGGCCGGCACCGGGGCCGCCGCCGCCACAGCGACAGGGACTGCGGGGGCCGAGGCCGCCTCCCGGGCCGAGGCCTGCCCCGCCGCGTCCAGGCCCCGGCAGCCCCCCCGGGCCCTAGCAGACCCCCGGGAACCCCGGCCCACCCCGCAGACCCTGGCCTCCCCCCGGGCCCGCCTCAGCCGCCCCGTGACCCGACCACCGGCCCCGTTACCCATGGTGCCCCGCGGCGTCGCCCCCGGCGCCGTCCCAGGCCCCAGCCGGTGCGCGGCTCTGCGCAGGCGCACTGCGGCCGCGCCGGGAGGGACACGGCACCAGGCGCGGGGGGAGGCAGTGCGCATGCGCAGGAGCCCCCGCCCCGCCCCGAGGGCGCAAGCGCTCCGGCGGGCTCGGGCGCCCCCTGGCGGCCGGGCGCGGCACCGCAGGCCCCACCGGCTGGCGCGCGCCCCCCGGCGGCGGGGAGAAGCGCAGCGGGCGGCCCCGGGGCGGGGGCGTGGGAACCTCCCCGCAGCCCCGGTACCGGCCCCGGCCCCTCTCCCGGCGCCCCCGCTTAGCTCGCCCGGGGTCTGCCCCGGGCGCCGCTCCCCGAGCCGCGCTGCCGTCCGCAAGGGGACAGCGGGGGGTCCCCGGGGGTGCGGCGGGAGCCTCCCGGTGCCGGCCCCCCGCCGCCACCGCCCCCCGCCGCCCCCCCGCCGCCACCGGGGCGGGTCCCGCCGAGCATGCGCGCCGCCGCCCCCCGCCCTCCCCCCGGCTCCGCCGCTCCCTGCAACAGACCGGGGCGTCCGCGGCCGTCGCTGCTGCCGCCGCGGGGACCGGCGCCGGGAGCGGGCGCGGAGCCATGGCCGAAGGCGAGGACCTGCAGACCTTCACCTCCATCATGGACGCGCTCGTCCGCATCAGCGTGAGCGGTGGCGGCGGCGGGTGGGGGGGGCACCGTGGGGCGGCCGGGCCGGGCCGGGCTCCCCCGGGACCGGCATCGCCATGGCAACGCGGCGGGGCCCGATGGCGGAGGCGGGCGGGATGGCGGGGGTGCCCTTGAGGGCCGGGCAGGCCGCGGCGAGGCCTCGGACCCGCGACCTGACCCACCGGGCCTGGGGCCGCCGGGCGGCGATCCCGCGGAGGGCTGGCACCGGGCCCCCCCCCCGCGGCCGGGAGCACCGGCAGCACCGGGAGCGGCTGGCACACCCGTGGGCGGGGGTCCCGGTCCCCATCCTGGCTCCGATCCCGGTGCCCATCCTGGTCCTAGCCCTGGTACTGGTCCCAGTCCTGGCGCTGGTCCTGGCTCTGGTCCCAGTGTCGATCCCAGCCCTGGTCCCCATCCTGGTGGTGGTCCCAGTACTGGTCCTCATCCTGGCCCTGGTGCTGGTCCTCATCCTGGCCCCAGTCCTAGTCCCCATTCTAGCCCTCATCCCACTGCCAGTCCTGATCCTGGCACTGGTGCTGGTCTCAGGCCTGATCAGGGTCTCAGTGCTTGTCCTGGCTCTGGTCCCAGTGCTGGTCCCAATCCTGACCCTGGTGCTGGCCCCAGCCCCAATTCCCATCCCAATCACAGCCCTGGTCCCCATTCTGGTGCTGGTCCCAGTGCTGGTTGCAGGCCTGATCCTGGCCCTGCTACTGGTTTTCATCCTGGCCCCAGACCTGGTCCCCATTCCAGTCCTCATCCCACTGCTGGTCCTGATCCTGGTCCTGGCCCTGGTGCTGGTCCCAGGTCTGATCAGGGTCTTGGTGCTGGTCCTGGCTCTGGTCCCAGTGCCAGTCCTGATCCCAGCCCTGGTGCCAGCCCCAATCCCCATCCCAATCCCAGCCCTGGTTCCCAGCCTGGTGCTGGTCACAGTGCTGGTCCTGATCCTGGTCGTGGGGCTGGTCCCAGCCCTGATCCAGTCCTGATCCCAGCCCTGGTGCCGGCCCCAGCCCCAATCCCCATCCCAATCCCAGCCCTGGTCCCCAGCCTGGTGCTGGTCCTGGCTCTGGTCCCAGTGCTGGCCCCAGTCCTGACCTGGTGCCGACCCCAGTCCCAATCCCCATCCCAGTCCCAGCTCCAGTCCCCAGCCTGGTGCTGGTCCCAGTGCCGGTCCTGATCCTGGTCCTGGGGCTGGTCCCAGCTCTGACCCAGTCCCAGCCCCAGTCCCCTGTCCGCGGTGGGTGACGCTCCCCACTCTCTCCCCAGACCAGCATGAAGAACATGGAGCGGGAGCTGGTCTGCCCGGTGTGCAAGGAGATGTACAAGCAGCCGCTGGCCCTGCCCTGCGCACACAATGTCTGCCACGTCTGCGCCAGCGAGGTGCTGCTGCAGCACGGCTACCTCTGCTGCGACCCCACCTCCGAGCCCTCCTCACCTGCCGCCACCCCTGCCACCCGCAGCCCCCGCCTGGGACGCCGGGCCGTCCCCAAGCCTGACCGCCTCGACCGCCTCCTGAAGTCAGGTGAGGTGGTGGGAGAGGACAGGGATGGAGCCCCGGTGGGCTCCCCCACGGGAGGGCTGAACGGCTCTGGGGTCCTGAGCCCCGCCTGACACCCTCCCCGCCTCCCCCCTGCAGGCTTTGGCACCTACCCGGGGCGCAAGCGGGGCACGGTGCACCCCCAGACTGTCAGCTTCCCCTGCCCGGCCTGCCAGCGGGACGTGGACCTGGGTGAGCGGGGCCTGGGCAGTCTCTTCCGCAACCTGACACTGGAGCGGGTGGTGGAGCGCTACCGCCAGACCATCAACATCAGTGCCGCCATCATGTGCCAGTTCTGCAAGCCCCCGCAGCTGGAGGCCACCAAGGGCTGCACCGAGTGCAAGTCCAGCTTCTGCAACGAGTGCTTCAAGCTCTACCACCCCTGGGGCACCCAGAAAGCCCAGCATGAGCCCACGCCCCCCACCCTCACCTTCCGCCCCAAGGTACGGCCTCTCCGTTGGGGGCTGCCTTCCCCGCTGGGGATTTTGTGGGTGCTGGGGGGGAGCCCCTGGAGGGGGCCAGGCACAGAGCCCCGCTGAGCTCCCCTGTGCCCGCGCAGGGGCTGATGTGCCCGGAGCACAAGGAGGAGGTGACTCACTACTGCAAGACCTGCCAGCGGCTGGTGTGCCAGCTCTGCCGCGTGCGACGCACTCACACCAGCCACAAGATCACCCCGGTGCTCAGCGCCTACCAGGCCCTCAGGGTAAGGGCTGGGGAGGGGGCACGCTCAGGGCAGGGACGGGGCTCAGCAGGGAGGAATCGGGGGCGCTGGCGGAGCCCTGGCACAGATGGGGTGTGCAGCTCGGGGGCGTGGGGGTTGCCGGCACCTCGCTTTACCTCCTTCCCTGCAGGAGAAGCTGACGAAGAGCCTCGCCTACATCCTGAGCAGCCAGGACACGGTGCAGACCCAGATTGCCGAGCTGGAGGAGACAGTGAAGCACACGGAGGTGAGGGTGGAAGGTGCCTGCCTGTCCCTGAGCTGTCCCCAGGCAGGGGGTGGCACTGCCAGGCAGGTCCCCTCTCTGTCCTGGGGCGTGTGGCGCGCTGACCCTGCCCGTGCTCGGCAGGTGAATGGCTCGCAGGCCAAGGAGGAGGTGTCGCAGCTGATCCAGGGGCTGTGCGCCATGCTGGAGGAGAAGCGGGCCACCCTGCTGCAGGCCATCGAGGAGTGCCAGCAGGAGCGGCTGGCCAGCCTGCACTGCCAGATCCAGGAGCACCAGGCCATGCTGGAGAACTCGGGCATGGTGGGCTACGCCCAGGAGGTGCTGAAGGAGACCGATCACCCCTGCTTCGTCCAGGCTGCCAAGCAGCTGCACAACAGGTACCGGGTTGCGGGGACTCTGGCGGGCTGGGGGGTCAGGGCCCTCCGGTGCCCAAGGTGGCCACCATGTGCCACCCTGATGTCCCTGCTCTCCTCTGCTGCAGGATCCTCAGGGCCACTGACTCGCTGCAGAGCTTCCGTCCCGCGGCCACGGCCTCTTTCAGCCACTTCCAGCTGGACGTCAGCAGGGAGCTGAAGCTGCTCACCGACCTGGCCTTCATCCGAGGTAAAGGCAGCAGGACCCGGGCACCGGCTGTGCCCTGTGCGGAGGTGCAGCCCCTGCGGGCAGAGCGGCTCCCTGCCCGCCTCAGAGCTGGAGCTCAGCCACGGCCGCGGAGGGCTGCGCTTGGGCAGGCGCTCGCGGATCTGCCGGTCCCCCCTCCCCGTCAGGGATGGTCCCCACCCCGGCAGCCCCCAAAGTGATCCCTGCCCTGCCCTATGCCAGGGTGGCTGGGCGAGGGGGCAGGACAGGCAGGGCCGCGGTGCCAGGTAAGGGCAGCAGGAGCACCGGAGGGTGAGTATGGAGCGGAGGCTGCCCCGCTGCAGGGCAGGTGCTTCCCCGCAGGGCAGGAGCCGTGTGGCCCTGCCGGACCCCCTGGCAACACTTTTCAGACCTGCTTCTACCTCTCTTTGTTTATAGGCTGCGGCCGCTGCTGAGTCGTCACCGAAGTAACTGAGGCAAGTCACATTCCTGCCCCAGAGCCGGCCCCGCTCTCTCTGTCCCATCCCTCCATCCCCGCTCCCGCCCCGTCCCCGCTCCGCCGCCATCCTCCATCCCCGTCCTGCCCACAGCGGTGACAGGCGGTGGCTCTGCACCCCTCTCCATCTGCTGCTGCTCCTCCTGCCCTCCCACCCCCTCCTCGCCCCGATTCCATCCCCCTCCTCGCCCCGATTCCATCCCCCTCCTCGCCCCGATTCCATCCCCCTCCTCGCCCCGATTCCATCCCCCTCCTCGCCCCGATTCCATCCCCTTCCTCGCCCCGCTCCACCCACCATCCCCTCATCTCTCCCCTCTGCTTCCCACCCTGCTTCCCCGCTCCTACCACACCCCCGGCATCTTCACACCACCCCGCCATCCCCATCTCCTCCCCTCCTCCTCTCCTGCTGCCTCCATCCTCTCTCTTTCTCTCTCTCTCTCCTCCCTCCCCGACTTGCACTCAGCCTGTCTGGTCCCTGGAGCCCCACAGCAGCGAGCTCCTCTGTCTCCCTGACTCTTGCTCTCCTCTGGTGCCTACACACGGTCTCCGCAGTCAGATTCCCCTAGACTCCTGCTGGTTGTGCGTCCGTGCGTCCATCCGGAATGCCCCTTCCCTGCGTCTGGCCGCCTCCCCGCCTGCCGGGGGGGGGGATGCTGCCTGATGCCCGCTGGTGCCTCTCCCCGCAGCGCCCGAGGCCCCCGTCATCGACACGCAGCGCACCTACGCCTATGACCAGATCTTCCTGTGCTGGCGGCTGCCGCAGCACTCGCCACCCGCCTGGCACTACACGGTGGAGTACCGCAAGACGGACGCCAAGGCCAAGGGCCTGAAGCTGTGGCAGCGGCGGGAGGAGGTGCGCGGCACCAGCGCCCTCGTGGAGTACCTGGACACCGACAGCGTCTACGTACTCCGGGTGAAGGGCTGCAACAAGGCGGGCTTCGGGGAGTACAGTGAGGACATCTACCTGCACACGCCGCCCGCCCCTGGTGAGGGGGGCAGGGGGCTGGGAGAGTGGGCGTCGGGCTCTGCTCCCAGGGAATGGGTGATGGGACGAGGGGAAACAGCCTCAAGTTGTTCCAGGGCAGGGTTAGGTTGGACATTGGGAACAATTCCTTCCCCAAAGGGCTGTCAGGCACTGGAAGGGGCTGCCCAGGGAAGGGGTCGAGTCCCCATCCCTGGGGGGATTTAACAGTTGGGCAGACGCGGTGCTGAGGGCCAGGGTTTGGGGGTGGGATGGCAGGGTTAGGGGAACGGTTGGGCTGGGGGAGCTTAAAGGGCTTTTCCAATCTGAACTGTTCTGTGATTCCATGACTCTATGATACCCCTTCCACATCCACCTGCCTCGCTGGGCACCAAAACCCATCCAAGGGCAGCAGTGACCCCCATGCCCAAACTCCGAGCCATGCCGGGCAGCCGCAGCATCCTCACCAGCAGCATCCACTGGGCCCTTCCCACCCTGGTAACGAATGTGTGCTGCCATGGAAACCAAACGGTTCTAGACCGTAGCTGCTGGATGTGCTGCTCTGGGCTGTGCCAGAGGACCGGGAAGGCTGGCTGTGCCAGGTGGGGTGAGGGGAGGGCAGGGGGTACCAGGAGGAGCGCAATGGAGTAGGGGAGAGAGGCAAGGAGGGAACGGAGTAGGTGGGGAGTGGGTGGGATTGGGGCATGCTGGGGTGCAGAGAGGGGTAGAACAGAGGAGGCAGGAATGGGGGGCACGCGGGGTCTGCACAGCCTGGGCTGGCTGGGGAGGAGCAGCTGTAGGGCATGGCACAAGACCAGGCACATTTGGGAGGGACAGGGATGCCCTGGGACTGGGTCTCTGCTTAGGAAGATCCTTTTGATGCCCCTGCTTGTCCTGGGGGCAGGTGGGTGCTGACAGCTTGGTGCTACCTCTCCCTCCCCATGCCAGCTGTGGGAGTCTGGCACCGTCCTCAACATCTGGATCCTCTGGGCGATAGGACCAGGGGAAACGGCCTCAAGTTGTGCCAGGGCAGGGTTAGGTTGGACATTGGGAACAATTCCTTCCCCAAAGGGCTGTCAGGCACTGGAATGGGCTGCCCAGGGAAGGGGTCAAGTCCCCATCCCTGGGCGGATTTAACAGCGCGGCAGACACGGTGCTTAGGGCCAGGGTTTGGGGGTGGGATGGCAGGATTAGGGGAACGGTTGGGCTGGGTGATCCGAAAGGGCTTTTCCAACCCAAACGGTTCTGTGATTCCACGATTCTTTCCCTGGTGTGGGGCAGCAAGGGCACTTGGTTCCCCTGGACCCCTGGAGACTCATCCCTGCTGCCCAGCCAGCGCCTGCCTGCACAGAGGGGCAGCCAAGAGCCCCCTACCCCCTCACCCTTTAGGACATGATCCCTCGGGAGTGTGGGGCACCAGTTCCCTGCTGCATGGCCCAGGGGAGAGCCCGGGGATGGTAGAAATGGAGTCTGTATAAAACCCCACCAAAAGGGCCCAGTGGTCCACATCCTCACCTGGAAACCCTTCGTTCCCAGGGACACTTACCGGTGTCTTCCAGGCCAGGGGTGAGCCCTGCCTTTGCCTGGTGTTGACCACGGCAAGCCCCGATCCTGCAGCTCAGCAATGAGACGTGCGCGGTGCCGTGTGGGAGTCCCGTGCAGCTGTGAGACGTTAGCACCCTTCGTAACCCTACTGATGAGGGAAGCATCACTGCTCCGAGCGGAGAAACTGCCCTGTGCCGCCATTGACCGCGCCTGGTGCAGTCCTGTGCCAAGGCAAGCAGGGAAAAGGCAAGCAGGCTGGAGAGTTGGGCGGAGAGGATCCTGATGAAGTTCAGCAAGGGCAAGTGTTGGGTGCTGCCCCCAGGGAGGTTGAACCCTATGCACCAGTACAGGCTGGGGGCTGACCTGCTGTGAAGCAGCTCTGCCGAGAGGGACCTGGATGTCCTGGTGGATGGCAAGGTGGCCATGAGCCAGCAGGGTGCCCTTGCTGCCAAGAAGGCCAATGGCATCCTGGGGTGCATTAAGAGAAGCGTGGCCAGCAGGGTGACAGAGGTTCTCCTCCCCCTCTGCTCTGCCCTGGTGAGACCCTACCTGGAGCACTGGGTCCAGTTCTGGGCTCCCCGGTTCAAGAAAGAGGAGGAACTCCTAGAAAGTGTCCAGAGGAG
>BOSO01005979.1:178348-195409 GCA_018403395.1 Gorsachius goisagi
AATGTGTGGGCGCAGCGATGCAGGGATGCATGCTGGCATGCATGCAATGAGAGACTCAGCCATCTGGGGGACAAACAACCCCCCAACTGATGCTGACAGCTCCCATGCCAAATTCCACACCTCTCCTCCGAAGCATGGTTAAGCTAATGGGTCTTGAAAAGAAATTCTTATAACCAGTTTGTTAGCAGGCCTGAGACAGCATGTCTTGTTCTCAAAAACCAGCTGGAACACCTCTGCTCAAACTTAAGAAAAAAAGAAATAGAAATCAACCTGAGGGAAACCCAGCATGGAAAATTTAAGCTTTAGTGTTGGAAATCTGCTCAAGTGACAAGCAATTGAAAATAAGTCTGTGTAATAGAAAATGTCAAGCAGCCTGAGGCTGCGCAGTCTTTATAATGATCCTGGTTGCAGGTTCCAGAAGCTGCTCTGGAGGTGCAGGCTGGCTGGGAGATGTATGCGTGTGCCTGGCGCGCTCCGAGCAGGAGGAACAGAGCAATTGCTTCAGCCTTATGCCAACACCGTACCGTCCTTCCACTGCTCCTGAAAAGGGAGGTCATAGAATCATAGAATCATGGAACGTTTTGGGTTGGAAGGGACCCCTAGAGGTCATCTAGTCCAACCCCCCTGCAGTGAGCAGGGACACCACTAACTAGATCAGGTTGCTCAGAGCCCCATCCAACCTGGTCTTGAAGACCCATCCAACCTAGTCCTCCCCCAGCACTGCTCACCTTGCTAGCTCCTCCATCCTCCAAGTCTCCCAGTCAGACGAGCAAGAATTAATGCACGATATTTTAATTTTTTTTTTTTAAATTAATTCTCAGCAAGACTGGCTGTCTCACCTCACCTAGGGGATTGGGTGGGAGGGAGCGAGCGGGTCACCCCACGCGCAGCCCAGGAGTGCGTTGCAAGGTACGCCAGTTCATGTGCGCGGGGACTTTGGAATACAGCTCTGGTTTTATGAGCACTCTCTGGGTTTGCTCCTTGGTGGCTGCCTTTCATTGCATGCTTGTATTAAAGCTCTTGTGTCAAGGAGAAAAGAACTGGCGCACGCATGTCTGCCTTTGAACAAAACCATTGTTAAGCTCCATCAACAATTTAATAATCTTTCCCTAGCAGGACAATGAATCGGGGGAAATTATTCTTGCAGGGGGGCTGGTAGCCACATGGCCCGGCACTGTTCGAGGCCTTTGAAGTCACATAGGTGTTCAACTGACAAAAGAAACCACAACTTCATGAAAAGGGCTCGCCTCAACAAGGGGACCTGGAAACAAAGAAAACGAAGACCACTCAGAGAGAAGCAGAGCACGGGAGACGGACAAGCCCTTGGAAGAGAGTCAAGCCAAACCCCAAGGAAACTGGGAGAGGAAATGGTAGGATGGATTTGCACGCATACGCTTTGTTTTCTTTCCCCAGATCTTTCCTGGGTTGCTCAAGAGCAAAGTGAGCACATTCAGCTGTCATTTCAGCTTTTTTGCAGTCTGCTCTGACTGTAGAAATGTGCTGGTTGCCTGAACTGTAATGCAGTGAGGAGGAAGACACCAGATCCTTGCCAGAATTTGTGGAGGATATTTGAAGGAATGGGGAACGGGCACTAAATCCGGGGCTGATGCTCCTGGGCTGCTCCGAGGAGGAAATGTCTGTCTGCCAATGCAGAATCCACACATAGACTCAGATACTACTCGTGGAGAACCAAACGCACCTGAAATCCAACCCACAGCAGCTCTGTGAGTGTTAGACCAGGGGCATGGCCATGAAAATTTGGAGGAATGACCCGACAACAAATGGGGGTGCCTGACTGCTGATTGGGGTTGGACTAGATGACCTCTAGGGGTCCCTTCCAACCCAAACCATTCTATGATTCTATGATTGCTTGAAGACCAAGATCAGCCCACGCAGGAGAGCCTGACCCTCTGAACTACCCAGCCCATTTCTCTGCCGTGAAGACACACACCACAAACCCAGCCGAAAATGCACAGTATTGGTGCCTCAAACACCCAGTATTGGCGCCTCAAACACCCACGGACTCAGAGGTTAAAAAGCTGCGGTGGGAGCTGAATGGGGAGAGATTTTGTGGCTGGCACATGGCAGAAGCAGCATATGCACTGGTCAAATCCTCCCATGGTGCAGCCAAAATACATGCCAAGAAATCAACCCAGGTGGTTAACATTTCTGAATTGAGCCGTTTGCCATCTTGCTGGCTTGATTCCCCACCAAGGCACTGGAAGCATTTGCAGCGCTGACGGCCACGGCGGGGAGAGGCCACCTCCTCATGTACAAAGAGGAGGCATCAATGCCGATGGCGCTTGCTAAAGGTGCAGCTCTGAGCAAGCAGGAGGGCACGGGTGTGCTGCTGTCAATGGAGGGGTTGAGGAACAGGGCAGGCTGGTTATGGTTTGTTTGGGAAGACCCAGAAAAAAAAAACAACCTGGATCCTGATGCATATTGGTCTCCCCTATGTTTGTTCTTAGGATGGCAGAAAGGTGCTCTTGTGGGAGAGTGGGGAAAAAGGAGGATAATCGCTTCCGATAGGGAATATCAACCTCCAGCTACCCCTGGGTGCTGCAGTTTACAGACTGCTGGAGGTTAGATGCAATAAAGTTTGCAGCACCTGAGGGAGACCCGCCGGAGGCAGTCCTAACGGCGCAGGATGAATAAAACACGCTTTAAAAGAAGGAGCGAGGATTAAATCTGCTGCCTAACACCCCAGCAGGACAACGGGGCTGCATCATGGCCTTGCGTTACGGGCAGATGGGCAAAGGGGATTTGCCAGCTCTGCCACCCCCGAAGCACGGCGCAAGGGAAGAGCAGGATGATCATGAGGAGGTTTTGATTTCACGGTCCAACAGAGATGTAGGAAAACATCCAGGATCAGACCAAAGGGCGTAATTTTTACAGCTTCTTTTTCAAAAGGGAGAACACTGCCATAGCAGGTCTGCTCCTTGTGCGCAGTCCACAGCAATAGGAGATATGCGTGTGGCGTGGAGCAAAGCAGCCGTGAACCTGTTTGAAAGAGCAGCCCAGAACCGGACAGGTCGAGAGCTCAAAGGGATCTATGATTTGAGCAGTCCTGGATCAGCAATTGACCCTTTGAAGGAAGCCATTAATCATCATTAAGGAGGTTTATGCCCTGAGGGACCCAAGAGGCAAAACAACGTGAGTCTTGTGCCTTACGACAGGGGTTAGCAAAGAGAGAAAACAGGGCTTGGAGAATGAAAAATAAAACGTGCGTGGGCAGGAGGGTTTACCTGCAGTGGGGAACTGCCTGGCCCTGGGGAAGGGCTCGGGATCTGCCTGCTGAGGGGTGATTGATAGGGTGAGCAATAACGTTGAAGCAAGGGAAGCCAGATATTTGCCTTCTCTCACTGATTTATCTGCATCTCTGCGGGTGTCCCTTCCTGTGTGGTTAATAAGCAGCAAGACGTGAGACACGGCATATGCAATTTCTTCTGTTTTTATTCATTTTCTTTCTCGATATCATAAGTCTTGCTTTTGTCAAGATCCCTGTTGTCTGGGTAATTTCATCTAGAGATCCTCAAGGAACAGAGATCTACATATCCCTCAAAGTTTAATACCTCGGTTTTAGTTGGCATATTCTCAAGCAATAACTTATACAGCTGAAGAAGAAAGAAAAAAATTACTTACATCTAATTGGCATTATACTAATTACCAGCAAAATATATCAGGCAAATATCACATCTACTCCCTCTCTGTCATTTTACATTCCCTACTCCATCTTCTCCTTCCTCAGCAGCCATAAACCAACACAACATGCTGTTCTGACACATCCCCGAACAAAGACCATACCCCAACCCTCTCTTCCTTGCACTCACTGCCTCCTCGGTTTTTCAACGCCAGGCAAGGTCGTTTTAAGGCAGACACAGGCATATAACTGGCTGAGGACTGCTGCCTTCTGGAACGTGTGCCCGGGTACTCCAGCATCCTGCTCTTCGCCGCCGCATCCCTTCCCCGGCCTGTCCCAGTGTTTCTTGTCCAGAGGGTTTATGGCCACCCATGTAAGAACATTTCACCTTTTATATCTAAGTATAGGAACACCAACAGACTAAACCAGGAGCACACGTCCTCTCACGCATGGGCCGTCTGAGACAATTTATTCCTGACTCCCAGCATTTCTGCCAGTTTACCCTACAAGATCTTAAAAGTGAAAGAAGCTAAACCCAGTAACACCAGTCTTACGCTGGAGTAAGGGAGTGTAAATCTAAGCATCTAAGACCCACCAGGAGCACTGTCCTCATTGTCCATCTCGTTTTGAGGTTAGCCCGCTTTCGCCTGGTCCAGAGCCACTCTCTGCCAGACGAGAGCCCTGGGACAGTTTGGGGGTGAGCACTGGGGGGGAACCCTTCCTGATGGACAGGATGGATGAAGCAGCATGGGCTGGAAGAGTTTAGCCCGGTAGACATGAGCTGTGCTGGGGCAGCTGGCCTCAAAGCCCAAGAACAACATCAGGCTCTTTGTTTTCAGCAATACGGCAGCAGAAGGAGCACCCATGACCCATCAGACACTGGGCAGTCCCATTCTTCCATCAGTGGGGTGCAGCCCTCCTTTCCCATGAGGAGCAAGGCTGAAGCCCTTCACAGAGATTATCTGGGAAGCCTTGTGCCCAATGCAAAGGCACAGCCCCTTCTCTATCCCTCTGTGGTCTCCATAACAGCAATCAAGGGCAACTTCCCCCTGCACGCTTCTGAAACCTGTCTGGATGTGCCTGCCTGGGAAAACGGAGCCCACCAGCCATGAAACACATAAGCCTCCCTCATAGTGTGGGGTAGTGAAACCCTGGCAGGGGTTGCCCAGAGAGGGGATGGAGGCCCCATCCCTGGGAACATTCCAGGCCAGGTTGGATGGGGCTGTGAGCAACCCGATCTGGTTAAAGGTGTCCCTGCTCCCTGCACGGGGGTTGGGCTGGGTGACCTCTAGGGGTCCCTTCCAACCCAAAACATTCTATGATTCTATGATTTCTGCTTGTTGAAAGCTTCTGGCCCTGCTCAGACCAGAGAGAGGGCTGAGGTGTTGGAAAGGGAGCCCAGGTCCAACCACCCTGCGCGGGGAAGAAGGAATTGACCAGCACGTGGCTTCCCTACACTGCCACAGTGTTGGCTCTGGCCTCGAGCAGACTGCATGGTTGCATCAGCTCACATGAAATGAGCCCTGGCTCCTGCAGGGGAAGCTTGGCTCTCTGAAAGGCAAGGCAAATGCGGGGGCTGATACGGTTAGATAACCTCTGAGTCAAAGCAGCCTATCCTTGGGATCGCGCGCCAGATGCCATGACTAATGTGAGATTTATGGACTGTCCTCTCCGCAAGTAAAGCAAAGAACTAGCGTTACAACCACTTAATGGAGGTGACTTCAAATCAGGATGGATGAGAGCTTGTGGGAAGGAGACAGGAAGAGAGATTCATTGATAGTGAGAGCACAAAGCATAAAATCCTGAGGAAGAGCGAAGAACTGAGACTGACATTTGACCTGTCTCAACAGCAAAGCTCACATTGATTTCACCGGGGACAGGAATGAATCCCTTATCCTCTATCTCATGCCTACGAGAGGGATTTTGCACCTGAGGGATCTACACCTGACCAATCCTTCAGACGCCGGCACATGTTATTTTTATGAGGAAGGAAATGCGGTGTGAAGTCCTCAGGAAGCTCAAATGGGAGGCTCCATAAGCTTCCCTAGCATTAAGCTTAAATCCCACACTAATGCAGGTCCCTTTACATGGAGAGAGGCGCTGCCAAGCAGGAAGGTTTATAGAGATGTTCGGAGGCAGATAAAGGGGAAATATCTGAGGTTGATCACACGGGAGCTGGAAACGGCTCGTCAAACGACTTCAAAAGGAGCTTTCTAAGGAAGCAGGTCTTTGAAAACAACAAATCGTCTGGGACTGCTGAGGGATCTGAGTTGTCTATTGCTTTTACACTTGGTCCCCGTTCCTGGTTTAGACGTACTCTAAACATGAACGCCAACCTCCTTGGGCTACTTGCTGCCCTTCCGCAAAATCCCTGCTTTCTGCAAGTGCAGCTCCTTGTGGAGCCACGGAGTAGTCAGGCTAGGGAAACCGCTCTGACTGGAGAGCAATACCACCAAAAAAAAAAAGGGATCAGGCAAAACTTCAGCCTGATCAGCTCCCTGACCCAGTTCACCATGCGGCCGGACAAAGAGCTGTGCTGGCACGACAGACGCCATGGCACAGGGACAGGGATGAGTGAGGCGAGGCAGAGGGGCGCTGCTTATTTTGGCGCTCTTGCTAACAAAACCCACGGGGTGCCAGCTGTGCCTAACAGCTTCATCAACAGGAATGCTCCTAACTCAGCTGCTAGCTCTCCCCCACGGAGATCACACGGACCATCTGCGATTGCTCCAGAGCATCCATCCAAAGCCAGGCCTCCAGGTCTCAAGCCCTGTTCAAATGCCTATTTTTAAAATGTTCTAGAAAACAGCAAAGAAGAGTCTGAAGGAGCTCCATCTAGCCTGAGGAAACGTCCTCTCTGGAGAGCAACATGGTGCAAAAGAAGGGGCCCACCCTCTCGTTCCCGGGGCAGATCTAATTCTGAAAGTTTCTTCCTGTAACAGCTTAACAAACTTTGGATGAATAGCTTGAGGGTGACATAAACTACCCTTTGGAAAACAGACTTTATACCAAAGAAAGGCTCTTTAGATTTGCTCCAGATAAGACTAGCCATGCATAACCATTCGCATGACCATTTGCATGACCATTTGCATGGGCATTTGCATGGGCATTTGCATGGGCATTTGCAACCGTTGACAGGCAAAAGCAGAAAGCCAAAGTCCAGTGCAGACTGAGCAGCTGTAAACTGTACCTCACCTTGCAGCCACCTTGTGAAGGTGAAGAGGTCCCCGTTTTAATGTCACAAGGGCTGTGGGAGTGCATGTCCTGCCAGGGGAGAGCTACCAGCCAGCCCCAGGCCTGCTGAGATGAAGTGGTGGTGGGAAGTGTTCCTGCCCTGGATTGGAGGAGGTACATGACCTTGCTTGGTCCCCCTGGGAGACTAGGAAACCCTCCTTTCCCTGGGACAGCAGAAGTCATCTTCCCTCCATAAGCTCATTTCTAGTCCTTAGATAAAAATTATGTGCCCCTGCCTGTTATGCAGTTGGTTCCTATAAGAAAAATCTCCAAGTTTGCCATGGAGCTGACCAAAGCCTAGTGGACAGGGAAGAGTGGTTCCAAAAAGCAAGGTGAGTCTGGGGCTTTCTCCCAGCATATTCTCCAAGCCTGTGGTCTCTGCAGCATTGCCTAGTAAATCAGCAAGTTTAGAGCAGGGTCACCTCCCTGAGATGTGCCCTCACAATAGCAGAAGGAGAGGATCATGCTGGGGACGGCTTCCAAATGGAAGAAAGAATAAAGGTTAAGAAAAAAATGACAGGATTTTCTCCATCCAGTAGGTACAAAGCAGGACAAATGTGAAGGACATAAAAGAAGGGAGATGACATTCATCGATTTCCATCGTCTTGCCACGGACAGCAAGAGGGAATGGAAGATGTTACAGCCCAGCCCAGGGTCGCAAGGAATAGCAGAAAAAGCAATAAAAGCAATCACAAATGCAGGAGGCACACATACAGCCATAGGGACCTATACATTCTACAGAACTTTCCTACTGAACTTTGAAGCTTTTTGTCTCTCGAGTGTTGCCTCAGAATGACTGTCCTGCCTAGATTTTTCATAATCATGTAACGCAGGCACAGTTCAGGGACAGAAAGGGTGAAAAAAGTCATCAGAAACCACCAGGGAAATTTGGTTCCTTCAAATAACTCCTCTAGAGATGTCCAGGATCTGCCAAGGATCTTTGGAGAACTTGAGGACAATCTTACGTGTGTGCTACCACATAATCCTATGAGACAAGAAAGAGACTGTCAAATAAATTATTAAAGCTATTTTGGACAACCTCTGAAGCAAGTAGCATCCTTCTTAGAAGGTCTTGAGAGGATTAAAGGCATTCTCTGTAGCTAGTAGTAATGCACTTGTTAGTCCAGGGAAGAAAAAACAGTTGCACCCTGTTTAGCCTGGGATCCTGGGTACAATTAAGGAAGGTGTCGTGGTTGACGTAACATGGCACAACCGCTCTGACCTGAACGGCTCTTTCGTAAGAGGGAGTTTACCCAGATGCGGGCGCTCGAAAATATAGAAAAGCAGAAATAGGGTGAGAACAAGTCTGAAATTACAGCTCTGACAGAAATGTCATGTTGAAACCAAGATGGTGTAACCCATGACCGTTTGCAATCTGTCGGATGCTGTCTCTTGTGATAAGAATCTTTTCCCACATCTCTCTTCAGGAGAGATTAGGAAAATCAGAAGCTGTCACTGGGGATGAACCAACATTAGGTGAAGAAAGCAGAGAAGCTCACAACTTCTTATGAAGAAATGCAGGTGCCCGTACAACTGAAGGAGCCCAGCCATGATTTGTAGAAGTAGACAAGATGCAGAAGATGGTCACAGAGGATACGCGAAACCTAAACAAGAGCAGGACTTGGAAACTACTGCTAACAATGGAACAGCCACAGTAATTCCAGCCCTGATGCCAACAGTCAGTGTTAAGAGGGAAAGGGCTGCAGATCAGTTTAAAAAAACCCCACCATGTCTCAGCTAGAGAGGAGTCCAAGCACCAGTCAGACCCAAGCCAATGTCCTCAGCTAGTCAGGTGTGTGACCTGCAGGTTCTCGCTCAGCCATGGGGACGATGGGTGCACGGAGACCACCCTGCTGTATTCCACAGACAGCAGCATCTCCCCAACCCTACTCCATGCCCTCAGTTTGCTCCCACAAGGTACGAGATCTTTGAGGGACAGAGCAGGTCTGTGCACCAGACACCCCACCTGGGCTGACCAGCGCTTGGTGGGTTTCGGCACGGGGCTAGCTCAAACCCCACATCCCAGGTGGGAGCCCAGGCAAAAGCATTCCTCAGCACTCTGTAATGAGGCAAAAATGCTGCAGGGTACGTTTGGGGAAAAAAAAAAAATCCGCAGAGTGAGCATATGCTGGAACACTTTCTGCAAGACAAAAGGGCCATTTAAAGATAACGCAAAAGAAGAAGAATAGGTTTTAAGATCTAGAGACTACACTCTGCCAGAGGAGGAGAAAGAACGTATTTTTTTTTTTGTCCCATCTTCTGGCTGGAAGGAACTGAACAATAGCAGTGAGAACCTTAAAGAGAAGCTCGTGGCTTGACTGACACTAAGCAGAAGACAGGAGGTAGTGGCCGCCCAGCGCTGCAAATCCATCTCATCACCGTGAGCAGTAAGAAGGGACCGTTGGCTGGGGAACCCTCTTCTGAGCCAGCTGCCTTCTCAAGGTGCCATGATATTGCAGGGTGCAGGCACAGCCCGGTGCTAGCCCAAAGCAACTCTGTTTGCAGGCAATGGACGCAGATGCCCATCATGAGACGGTGGAGGCAAACACTAGCGGTCACATCACCCCTGTGCCTGGTGCTGCCATGGATGCCACCGAGCGCTGCTGGAGAGCTGTGGGCTGCCATCCACGCCGCTGAAAAGATTGCGGGCAAATTGGTGATTGTGCGGAGTAGAAATGAAATGAAGGAATGGAAGACTTGAACTATCATCATCGGAAGCGTAGCAAAGGGGAGCAGGGGGAGAAAAAAAAGTCTCCCCAGGCTGCCTTTGCAAGGGTTGCCAAAAAGCAGCGCATACACCCAAGATATGCCAGATGTTGCTGCTGCCCAGGAATGGGGCTGCAGGTCTGTGGTGCCGTCATGAGCAGATGGCAATGGCTGGGAGGAGCCCAAGGAAGAGTGGGAGGAAAGGAAGAGAGACCCAGCTGCCAAAACGCCTTGCCTTGGCGCTGCTCACAGTAAGGGACTTGACTCAGTTTTTGAATGCCTCAAAGAGAACTTTAAATGTTGACTTGCTTGCCTGTGATCCACAAGCACGTATGAAGTGAGGCCTCCTCTAACATCGTAAGGTTCAACGGGAAGAAACGGGAGCGAAAGCAGCCCAAGCAGAATCTCAGCGTAGGCTCATGAAACTGGGGGCAGAGAGGATCTGCTGCTGGAAGGGCTCCCCAGGGGTCTTGCACTCTCGCCACCGCTTGCAGTCTGCTATCAAAATGGGATCTTTCCTAAGGAGCGCTCCCGCTCAGCTGTGGCGAGATGCAGAAATCGCAGGGTGAAATTTTATGGCCTGCATTATGCGGGAGTCAGACAAGCTGCTCCTGCTGGCTTTACAAGGCATCAATCTACCAACCTCTCTCAAAGCAAAGCAAAATCCAGACTGAAAGGGGTTTTATTAAGTCCAGCAGTCAAACTCTGGAAATGGTATCTCAATTCATTTGGTCAAGCTGTGCTGAGGTGTACGCAGGAAGTAGGAGACCATGAAAAAAAAAGACTGGTCTTGTCAGAAAAGCTATGAACCAGGCGAGAGGGTTTTACATCTAGCTCTGCCATGACACCCCAAAGCCGCGCTGCCCGCACCTCCTACGTCAGCAGCACGGTCGGAGGTGGCCGACACAGCCTCAGCTTCGCCACCAAGAGCCGCTGGAGACCCACCTCGCCCCTGGGGACTGCCAGGATCCTGCGGTGGCTCTCACCTCCCGAAAAGAGCAGACGGAGGAGCTGCCAGCTCATCCAGGGGGCCTCACCCAAAGCCGGCAGACGGCTCAGAAACACAGATTATCATTTTCTCTTTCATTCCCCACCTAGGGTGGAATTTCTTCCCTGGAAGGGGAGCTGCGAGGATAAACTCATTAACATCTGTGAAGTACAGATACTGCTGCACTAAGTGCATTGCAAAAGCTCATGAGATGACTGTTAATTACATATTCAGTGCAGGGTTGTAACAGCATGCATTAAAAATGGCATGGGGTCCCCACTTTAAATAATGGGGATAAAACAGTTTAAACATTTGCCCCTGTTCTGTGGGCTGACGAACGCAATTCGGAAAGACTGCATCCAATATATTGTCATCTCAGGTACCTTCGTACCACATGGGGATGGAGCAAAACAGCCTTCATGTAACGTTTCCTAAATTGCACGTATTTAAAATTCTAAATTTACTAAAGTCTCTGCATCGTCAATGGAGAGAGACTGGCACTTTCCTAATCCAAGCTCTGCATGCATTATGGCAGGGCAGATCCTCTGCAGAGCAGAATCACTCCCAGGCTCCTTCCAGCTAAAGCAAATCTGTGATACAGGGGGAGCAGATGTCTTCAGCGAAAGCAACGGGTGGCCAAGTGGGAGACTCAGCTCAGTTCCCAGCTCAACGTACCCCACAGAAGTGGGTAACAGCACGGCAAAATGTTGGGAAGGAAACAGTGGGCAGCGAGGTAAAATACCAGGGATGACAAATGCCTGAGGAGCTGGCACATCAGTGCCAAGACACTGGAGAAGTCTTAATCAGAAACATCGTAATTCCTCCTGAAAAGGACCCGGCTCAGCCCCTGCAATACAGCATTTTACTGCAGTCTGCACAGTAAAAGGTGTCCAAAAAAGGAGGACACTGATATGTGTGTTAATCAAGTGAAGAACCATCTACAAAGAAAAGGCATGGATCTGTCTTCCAGTTGAAAAGCTATAAATAGCCTTGCATACTTGCTTATCAGATTGGTTCGGCTGCAGGGATAATCTCCTGGAGAAAGCAATGGAAGCCCTGTTATGTTGGATATTTATAACCAGATGAAAGCCTAGAAAATGCACAGTCATGTCAGTCTTGTGCTCATGCCGCGAGATAGGGTGTGTGGGATCCAATTAGTCTCTTCAGTTTAATATAAGGTCAAGAATGCTTAGTCTTCCCAGCTTCATGGAAAAACCCAAGATCTTGTCTCTTTGAGGGGCTGGTGCTGCTTGAACAGCTACAGAAGCCAAGACAAGGGCACGGCGAGACAGTCCCCAGAAGGTCATGATTGTCCCACATCACTGGAGACTCTTTGCAAAAGCAAGACGTAGCCCTTCTCTGGACAAAGAAGGACAGAGAGGTCTTGTTTGCACCACAGAGAGGTCTGATGTGCCGTGTCTTGGGCCGGTGGACCATGGGAAATGCAACCCTGATGAACACGACCGGTAACTCGTCATCTCCAAATCACCCGGCCCGGTGCCAGGGTCCCCTAATAGTCTGCTTAATGGAGCACGACCCTGACCCCAGCCCCTCAAGTTCATTTGCCAGATTATCTGCGGAGCACCAGGACCGACTAGAGTTAGTGCTGGTGGATTCCCCAGCCTTGGCCTGCCACAGCCTCTGCGCTCAACTGGGTTTATCCAGGTCAGGCCAGCTACTGGAGGCACCAGAGCCTGATTGCCAACCACTGCCACGTGAAGGGAGCCAAGCCAGGACCAGCCGGGGGGTTACAGTTATCCCCCGGGAGGCTCTGCACATGCCTGTGCCACGCGTGTGGTGATTTCTGTCCTCCTGGGCTGTGAACATGCATAGGGTCTCTTGTGCAAAGGGAGGGAGACACCTAATTTATAGGAGAGGTTGGGTTTTGTGATGCTGTGGGCAGGGAGCCATGCCCAGGTGCTCCGTCGCTGAGAGCCACTGCTCTGAGCAGTGTCCCCTGGCCTTCCGCAGGTCTGCTAGGCCCCATCAGACAGACAAGGAACATCCCAGGGACTACAGGCAACCCTCTCTGTCCTCCATCTCCTGCTGTAGACCCTCCAGCTCCTCCTCTCTCTCTCCTCTTTCTAGTTTTAGCCCTGCTCCTCCCTCATCGTCTCTGGGTTGCCTATGACCTTCAGGGATACAAACTTTCCTCTTCCAGCCCCATCACCACCACTGCCACACTATAGCATCCTTCAGCACAGCCATGGGGCATCTCCTTGCCCACATGCCCTTCAAACCTCCCTTGCAGGCCCCTGGCTGGTACTCAGGGGCACTTGGGAAGTCTAGTACTGTCATCCTGCACCAGGACTCCAGACAACCTCTCCACACTGCTCTTCCCTGTTGATTGGCTGGTGCTTTGGGGAATAAAAGTGATCTGCACAACACTCCGAGACCAGAGGGTGCCTCATATTGAAAGAGCAACAAACAGCTTTGGGAACCCTGGCAAACCTGGCACCACCACCATGCCTTGCTTCAATGGTCATAGCATAGCGAACTCTGGCATTACTCCAGGAACGAACCTGGGAAGAAGGGAGAGACATTCCACTAGACCTTCAAACCCACGAATTACCCCGGGCCCCTTGTGTTCCTTAGCGAGGGGACCCAGCAGGTTTGCAGCTCCCTAGACCAGCTGAACACTCTCTCAGCCATTTTCACACTGCATACAGACCTGTCCCAAAGTCAAGGTTGCTCCCAGAAGTAGGAGGAGACTTCAGGAGAACCCTTTGCACCTCCTCATTTTCCCTCCCAGAGGTTTCTTTGAACTCACCAGCTCCACTGCAACCTCCCCTCAGCACAAGAGCACAGAATGCAGCAGGTACAGGGAAGTAGATGTTATGTGCACAGCCAGAGCCAAGCCCGAGGAAGCAGCTTAAGCTGGCCAGAGAAGGTAGCTTGGGGAGCGGGCTGGTTGAGGGTAGTCAGGCAGGCAGCACAGAGGCAGCACGAGGAACAGAACCGGGGTTGAAGCTGCGCCAGGGTGGGGGAAAGCCAGCTCTCCTGCAGTAGGATCACAGACGCTGCTAGTGGGGTCCTCAGCTAAAGGTGGACCCAAGCAGGAGATGGCCTGGAGGGCCCCAATGAAGGCAGGACACATCATGCTCGGGTTTGCCACCATCACGCTCCATGATCCTCCACTCTATGAATCTCCTCACCCCAGTCTGTGCGACTAAACCTCCTCCCCCTCTTCTGCTCCCCGGGAAGCTCCCACGCCAACATCCACCATAGCATGGAGAGCTGCATCAACGCCCCAACCGCCCCTGCACGCCTGCCCTGACATGGGGGCAGGCACCCGCAGGACCGCCTGGCTGCAGCGCGCAAGCTCCACATCAACTGGGCTACGACCCCCTCCACTTGCCACCTGCGCTGCCCTCTCAGACCATCCTGTCGGGGCCTCTGCCTCCATCATGCCGAACCCATCTGCCCCCTGCCAAACCCATCTGCTTCCTCAGCTCTTCCCATCCCCACGTCTCCTGGCCTCCTCCAGACCTCCTCCCCCTCATCCACCTCTCCCCTCCCCACCAAGTCCTTGCTGCTCCCATGCTTTCAGCCTCACCTCTTCTCCAGCCTCCCCACCCCACCAGACTTGAGCACAGCAAGCCTGTCCCACCCAAGCTCTGTGCCCCACCCACCTGAGATCTGTGCTCCCTCCCACCAGCGCCAGGGGAGGTGCAGCACTGAGGATGAAGAGCTTTGGGCGCAGGGTCCCTGCCGAGGGGGCAGGCACGTGTGCCATGAGCGCCTACCATTCTCAGGGTGCTCCATCTCCCCAATGCTGCCGTCGGGCGTGGTGCGTTCGTAGTGATCCTCAGGCAGGGCTAGTGGCCCGATGCGGGGCCCCGACGACGATTTGCTGCTTGGGGTCTCTGACTCCTCCAGCCCGCTGTCGTAGTAGCTGTGCTGGGAGGGATCCTGCAGGTCCTGAGCCTGGCTGGCTGCAGAGAACGTCACTCGGCGATGAGGTAACTGGAAGAGAAGAGAAAAGCTGTTGCATCACCCACCCAGCAGATGAAGGCAAAGGGGGGGTCATCAAACCTGACCCCTAAACGGAGGCAGAGTGCTCCCACACAGAGCTCCCAACACCAGCAGGGTCCATCATCAGCCCCCCGCAGCCAGCCCGACAGAGACAGTGCCCAGCCAAAAGCTCCCCATCAGACACCACCCCATGCAGGAAGCACACCATGCACAGTCCCTCAGCCCCCCTGACCCAGCAGGTCCCTCCATGGCTCGTGCCCCAGCCTCCTCTTCCACCCAGAGGCAACCCTGGGCAGATGCCCTCTCCCATGACTGGCAGGCTCCGGAAGGGTCTCCCATTAGCAGCATCTCCCTGCGCCCCCCGCCCTTCATCTGGGGTCTCCACTTCACACTCAGACCCTGCGCACTGCCTCGGTGCTCTCAGAGACCCACGGGCCTGCCGCTCCCCAACGCCTCTCTCATGGCATCACTGCCCAGCACAGAGCTAGGCTGACATCATTCCCCTCTGGCCTGACACCATCTCTCATCCCGAGAGGTTCCCCACCGAGGGTCACCATCGCTTCTTTTGTCTGCTCATTAAACATTTCAAAGACCCTACTTCACGCTTCCTCTCGAGGGCTTTGCCTCATCCTTGGGAGGAGCTCCCTGCAAACAGCCCTTAAGCTACATCATTATCCTCCTCCAAAGACTTCCATAAAATCCTGCTTTGTTGTGATTACCCAGGAGTGGAAAGGGGAGCACCAGTTCACAGGGCAAGAGCAGGCTGATGAGCGTGGAGAACGAAACACAAGTACCAAAAAGACACAAAAAATCACCCACCACTGTAGGAAGGAGCCCAAGAAAGGACCTATTTGATGGGGATCTGGAAGTGATCAGGAGAGAGAGAGGAACCAACACACCATTTAGGCTGAATACCTTTTTTTTTCCATTGATGTCTTTACCACAACTGAGCAGCAATCAGGCTTCCCACCCAGCCAGCACCAACGAGGAAGAAGGAATTGAGACCAAGGGAGGGAAGGAACATACAGGGAGCATTTAGATGAGCTAGCTGCTTTTAGGTTGGTTGGACCTGATTAAATTCACCCCAGGTGTTTAGAGACCTGATTTAAGTAACTTCAGAGCTGTTAGGGCTTTTTTTTTTTTGCCTCTTTTTTTTTTTTTTTATAATTTTTAAAAGAATTTGTAGAGACTCAGGGAGCTTCCAGAAGACTGGAAGCGAGCTAAAATAGCGCCTGTCTTTAAAGATGAGGGAAAAAAAAAGAAGAGCTGGAGAATTATAAAACAGTTAGCTTAATTTCAGTTCCTGGAAAAATACTGAAGCAGATGAAAGAACTCTTTGTAAGTACCTACAAGATAACAAGGAAACAAGTAACAGCCACTGTAGGTTTGTCACAAACAAACATGTCAAGCCGTTGAACTTCTGCCTTTGAAAAGACATCAGGCCTTGTGGATGGAAGAGGAGCAGCAAATGTTATAGCTTGACTTTAAGAAGTTTTTTGATGCTATTTTACATGATGCTGGCATAAGCGACGCAGGAAAATAGTGTAGGTGCAGCATGCAGTACCTAGCATATAGAACCATAGAATCATTTGGGTTGGAAAAGCCCTTTAAGCTCCCCCAGCCCAACTGTTCCCCACCCCCAAACCCTGGCCCTCAGCACCGCGTCTGCCCAACTGTTAAATCCCCTCAGGGATGCGGACTCAACGCCTTCCCTGGGCAGCCCCTTCCAGTGCTTGACAAGCCTTTCATTAAAAAATTTTTCCTAATGTCTAATATATGGTGCAATTCACTGCAGGGTGGATGCAAAGCATTTAGAAAATCGTATTCAGAAAGTAATTACTGGAGACGGGCCCTTCAGCTGGGATGATGCAGCAAATGAAATTCTCCGGGTTGTGTTCTGAGTCCGTTGCTAGCCCGTATTTTCATGGGTTGTGTCCCGAGTCTGTTGCTAGCCCATATTTTAATCAACAGCTGGGATGACCAATGTGGAATATATCCATCACATTTGCTCACATGGGAAAAAGAATCCCTGCACAAGCAGCAGGCCGGCTGAAGGACTGGGGGTAACAACAGATCATGGGTTGACCAGCCATCAACGGTGTCAATCTCTCACCAAAAAAGGCATCTATGTTGGGACGCGTAAACAGGCGTTTTATCTTGAAGTCAGGCGGGGATCCGTCTGCTCCACTGGGCTTGAGCAGGACTTCAGAGGCAGAGCTGTGGCCAGGCTGGGCACCACTTTTCAAGAACACGTGCACCAATTAAGCAGAGAGGAACAGAGACTGGCAGCCGTTAGAAATCAGGGCAAGATGTATAAGAGACTGAGGAAACTGGTTTCAGGAGGAGAAGGCTAAGGATGGCAAAGGCAGCGCTCTTCAAGCCCGTAAAAGCCTTCTGCAAAGAGAAAGCCACTGCTTTTGACCATGGATGAATGAGAAGGAATGGCATTCACCTGCAGCAGGTGAAGGGAGGCTAAAGGGTTCACAAAAGGACCTTTGTGAAGCCAACTGTAGATCCA
>BOSO01005981.1:0-18927 GCA_018403395.1 Gorsachius goisagi
CCTTCCAACCTGAAACCTTCTATGATTCTATGATTCATCTGAGAGATTTGCAAGAAATGCTAAGTACACTAGTGAATTGTTGACAGAGCTCCAGACACTTCTAAAACTGTTTTATTTCTTGAAATAATCATGTCCATTCATCTACTGAGGTAATCAAACAGGCCGAGTTAGAAGAGAATATTTTAAAATCAGCAGCAAGAGACAGAGTATGCAGACAAGCAACCAAGTGGAGAATGACAGCTAAAAAAGGATGAAGAGTAGTTGTTTCAGTGATTTTTGTAAGCCTTGGTAAGGAAAATAAACCAAGATGACACTTGAAGCAGTAACAGTAGCTGAGAGTCTCAAGTGAAGAGAGACTTCTATCATGAAAGTTAAGAGAAAAACAAATTTCAAGGAAATCACATAATCAATGGTGAAGGCACAAGATTAAAAAAAAAAAAAACCACGAGAACACCTTGAAGGAGACTTCCTTTTAAAAAGCAGCAATGTCAAAGACAAATTAAATAAATCAGTTTAACAGAGGTTGTATGGCATAATTTAGGTCAACATTGAAAAGTCCCAGCTGCATCCCTGTCGCACAAAGAGGCCAAAACATTCTCATCTCCAAGATCTGCAGGGGTCAATGTAGAAACAAGTGCCAAAGACAGCTTCTAGTACCTGTTGACTCATGTAACCGTATGTCTGCATAGTCTTTGCTTTTCTCATTTCAAAGCCAGACCCTTCCTAAAAACTTATAAGGTTAAAATAATTATAAAGTTAACTATAAAATAAAGTTACAGAGATCTTCAAGTATTACCTCTTTGGGGCTGGTTTTACATGGGGATTATGTCACCCAATCACTGCTGCAAGCCTTGCAAGTGTTGTTGATTCCAGCTTAATACAGCAATATTTAACAAGGATAGTATGCTTTCTCCGTACATCACTGGTGTTGCAAACAGGGATTTCTGGATGGGAAGCATGTTGCAAAGGTGGGGGGGGGGGGGAATAATCATATAATCAGGCAAATGGGCCCCCTAAGGATCCAAAAAGGGAAGTCAGTCTGCTTAATTAAAGCAAAAAGGTGCAGTCAGCCTAGCTCATCATCTCAGGACAAAGATGGACATTCCTGCTGATATTTCATTAAATTATCATGATTTCATTAAATGATCATGGTTACTTTATTAAATCAGATATTTGATGAGAAAAAATCCAGATGTTTTCAGATAGCCCTCTATTCAAAAGGCTCAAAATTTTAAGTTCCTGGAAGATGTTTAGCTCCTGTACTTATTTCACAGTTATTGGGAACAGCTATTCCCTGGCTCATGCATCCAACAGAAGTAATCAACTCTCACACACAGATGAACAGCATAATATCCTAGTCTTCTCTGTATTGCCTGGGTTTTTTTCCCTCTTTAAAAATGATGTAAAAGTATCAGAATGACAGACATTTTAGGACTCATCATGACACTGCCAGTGAACCAAACACCCAGAAGTCATCATCATCCAGAAAGTTGCCTGCCACACTCTGAGTAAGTTGTATGTCATTTAGAGCGATCTCACAAATAAGTACACAAAACCCAGATTTGCATTTGCAGTGTTTATACTGGGTTTATCTGCTACGTCTGCCAACTTTTTCTAGTTAGATGTTTCCATTCCCTTTACAATTCCTTTAATCCACTGATCCTAGTGTCACAATTAATGAGCACATAAAATACATCAACAGCAAATTTTAAAAACTCTCCAAAGCTGATTTATTTTCCTCTTACGGGTGTGGGTGGAGGGTTCTTTCTTTGCTTTTAACAAGAAATAAAGATTGAAATATAAACCAAAAGAAACACACAAAAAAGTGACTAGTTTATATTTCATTAGTTTATATTTCAAACGTACGCTCACATAAAATCTTCCATTTTCTTTGGATTACAGAGCAGATCAGTTTGTCGGGGTTTTTTAAATTATTTGTGAGTAATCATAAAAGAATTTGGCTTGAAAATATGTACATTTTACCACCTAAAAGTGAGGTGTGGATAGATTACACAAGTATTTTTTTTCATTAATACATTTTCAGGAAAGTGATGTTTATGAAATCGGCTATTTGTGAACAGTACTGTCAGATACGCATACACTTCAATATCTTCTCCTGTATAAACATTACTGTTGCTCAGCAAGGGATTTGGTAAAAATCATGTAATTCATTATAAACCTCTTCCTCCACCACACGATTCCAATATAAATACTCATTCTGACAACGTATCAACCAGAGATACTAAATCAGACGTAACAGGTGTGTAAGTAGGGCCATTACTGGAGCATAAAACAGCACCAAAGCTTGTCATATAGGGTAAACAGCATAATTTCTTTGTTATTGCCAGTTAGAACTTGCTCTCCAAATGACAGCTAGTGTTTGTTCACTTCATAGCATCTTATGAAGCATTCCATAATTATTAATTGTGTAAATGAAACTAACATAATTGACAGAAAGCAAATAGGGAAGCAACATGGAATGTGTGTATTTCTGGTAGTATTCAGCACAATTAATTTTGCTTTCTAAATAATTAAAATTTAAGTAGCAATGGAGATGAACCTCGTGCTATTTACATGAGTCAACATGAAAGTTGCTTTATGAGGCAGAAGTTCAAGTCAGAATTAAAATACCGCCCAAATTCCAAGTGAGGCTAAAATCACCATATCTAATGAAGAACTCTAAACAAGCCTTAATTACTTAATAACAAATTACATCTTAAAAGATAAACTGGGATGCCGTAATTATAATCTGTAGCTTTCTCAGCATTACCTCCTGTTCTAATTCCACTTTTTTTATTAAGGAATGGATACATGACAAGGCAATCAACCATAAACCCAAAACATCTGGGCTTTAATGTGTAACACCAACAATCCTGTCCAAATTTTAAAAAATAACATTCTCAGCTAAGGAAAGTTAGTTAGAACTTGTGTTTGTATGTACACACACACGTGATTGCAAACTTGTCAAAGAATTGGCAGAAACATCAGGAAACATGAGGCAACAGAAATTAAAGATAACAGAAAACAAAATAAATGTTTAACAGTTTTCACTCAGGATGATGATGTATTTTCTTACAAAAACAAGTCAGCTCATAGAAACAAACTGGAT
This sequence comes from Gorsachius goisagi, assembly GCA_018403395.1. Lineage (NCBI taxonomy): Eukaryota > Metazoa > Chordata > Aves > Pelecaniformes > Ardeidae > Gorsachius > Gorsachius goisagi. Next base: position 3,110 of record BOSO01005981.1, read on the forward strand.
AGTATCACAATTTTAGTAGTAACAAAATTCAAAGACCTTACTCTCCTACCAGAACAGAGACAAGAATCTCTACTCAAGAACACTGTGAAACAAAAGACCCAAGACATTAACTTGCAAGTTAAGCAGTAGGCACTTTATTAAATACATTAAATTATACCATTTGTCATATTCTAGCAAATATTGTACCTAAATTTAACGCAAAAGGGGAAGGAATTGCTCAGAATTAATAGAACCTATTAGTCTAGGTTCTCATTATTCTATATTCATAGTTTAATCTAAAAATGTGGATGTGAGGGGAAAGTAGAATAAAATGCATCATAAATTTAATATCACACACTTTATCTTTGATAAAGCAACCATAAAGAAAATTACTGTTATATGAGGACTCAATTAGAAGCTGTGCAATTAGTTAAACCTAGAGACCAAGATAGTATGAGAACCATAATGCAAGTAACAAGCTGGATAGAAATGGTTGCCCAGAAGCAAAAATCTCAGCCTATACGGGGAATAGCATTGGATAGTGGTGGTAGTCAAAAACTGATCTTAAAAAGATACTTAACAATATTGGCACAAGTGTGCTCCAGCAGTTTATTGATGGCATGAAGCTGTTCATACTGTTAGAGATGAATATACCCCATGCAAAGAGCTAGATGATGTTGATGCTTGACTAAGAGATTAAATTTAGTAATTTAGTCTGTACAATCATGAATTTAGAAGTGAGTGGAATAATTTTCATTAGTCCACTGGAGAAGAAAGAAGATAATTAAAAAAGCAGCAGAATGACTATATGCTACCAATGGGATACAGCCAGACAAAAAAAAAAAAAAAAAAAAAAACAAAATCCTACAATGTGGTATTTCCAGAGGAGATCAGGCAGTGATCCAGATGTGGGATTTCCAGAAGCGGTCAGGCAGAAATAGTATCACAGGACAGGGAACAAGCAAAGTCATACCCAGGACAGAATAAACTGGAACACGAACAGAGAACACCCTCTGAGTGACTAGAAGAAATAAGAGCCTAGTAAGAAGACACTTGCTTATCCTAGCATAATGAAGTCCAAGGTAAAAATATGACACTCTCTGTACATACAGGGAGAACAAAAGGAAAAGCAAATGGAGAGAGAACAGCTCTTTTGGCTAAGTGACTACATGCACACAAGAACAGGCATGTATCAAGAAGATTGCACAAACAAATGTAGAGTAACAGTCTAAAGTCAGACAGAGAAGTGAGATTCAAGAACCTTTGAACATGTTTATGGCATATTTAGTTACGAAATACTGCCATTTCACTCCACAGAGTTTGGGACCATGGCATAAGATAAAGAGATTACTAAAGATTCTTTTCTCTAAATCATTTACAAAGTTGTTAAGGCATGCTTTTAAGAAAATATCTGCTCAAGTGTCTGCTAGAATTGTTTGCAGGATTTGGGGGTAGTTTTTATCTTTTTTTTTTTTAAAAAAAACAAAACTAATAACACTTCCTCCATATAAAGTGCTCCCGAGTATAATAATGGGGAACTATGTGTTTGCCCTATATAAGTAGCCAAAGCTTTATTTTACTGCAATAATTAAAAATACAGAAGCATTATATTAGGTTTTCACAAAGCTTTTTGGTCCCTGCAAACAACTGCTGCCTTTGCTCCTAAAATAGTGTACATGAACACTAAAGATAAACCCTTTGCAGACATGTCAACAGCCAGCAATTTCAATCACTCTGGCTGGTAACACCAGACAGAAATCTGGAGGGAAAGGAAGAAGGTAATAGCATGTAGTAGGATAAAAGCAGTATTCAAGCCTCAATTGCAACTCAAAATGGTTAGCTTTGCTGTCCAGTCCTGAAGACAGCCATTCTTAACAGCCAGTTTATTTTTTTCCATGCTGCAGCTTGTGAACTCTTCAACAGCAATGCTTCCGGGCATTCGTAAAAGGACATAATTAGTTGTATGAAGTTGGATGTCACGTCTACCCTTACGTACGAATCTACCTACCTAACTCCTCCGAGATCTTGATAGGCAACCTGGGAACACAGCTCACAGAAATGCAGCTGCACTGATTTTATTTTAAAATATGAGCACATAACGAGAAGATGAAACGCTTCTGCCTCCTCCTTTCCAGCCTCATTCAGCAGCACAACGATTAGAGGCACCAACCCCAGACAAGGGAGGGTTTGCACTACTCACGTAGCTGCTTCAAGTCAAAGAACCAACAGCACAGAAATCAGACTTTCATATAGACTCTAGAAAATTCTATTTTCAACTACATTTGTATATACATACATAGATATACAAATAGATATACAAATATACAAATAGATACATACAGTCGCACATATATATTGATCTGGTTTAGAAATATATTTCTTTTATATGCAAGACTTCACCTTTAAACTCATACAAATCCCTGCTGCTTTACAGACAAACCTTTTTAATTAATCCCAACTTGTCCACCTTCTTAATTAATCCCAACTTGCCAGAATGTTGAGAAGGCAGGCAAGTCATTAGAAAAATCAAAGCTCTTAAAAAAGACTTCAATACTTCAGGAACTAGGCATCATCAAGAAGCTTCATATAAAAATAAAAATTCACAAGTTAAGGCAAAAGCACAGAGCAATTTTAAAAGCTTACATTTAAATAACAGAAAATTACAATACTTTACAAACGACAACTACAAATTAACATACCATGAGAACCAAATAATTTTCATTTATCCCACAACAAATACAGCATTAATTGCTATTTGTGATTTCTAATGCAAGGCTCAGTAATGTCCTAGGAAAGCTGAACCATAATTGAAATAAAGAAATTTCAACATTTCATTCAAACTTGTCAGCTCTAAAACTTAAATTTCATTTTAAGTGTTGGCCACATTTTTATTTTGTAGTAAATTAAAACTCCCTGCTGCCCTGTTCCCTCCTCCATAAGGCTCAGAGTTACCTCTTTACCCCATTGTTTGGGGTTATAACTTTTTAGCAGTTTCAGACAAGTGCAACGTTCATCTACAGAAGAAAAGTAAGGAACAGATGATAACTGGAAAATTTACATTAAAAACATACTTTACAAATCCTACTTATTTTCTCCCATTAATAATTTAGGTCACTAATTTTATTTTAAACTTACAATAATAGTTCAGTCATTCCTTAAACATATCATTTTGGTGAAATAACTGTGCACCCGTGGTGAAAGACCATCATCAGTGCGGTGGTGGTTCATACTTGTAAACTTGCATCCAGAGTGAGCATGCTCCAGTACCACTGAACTCGCTTCAGAAGAAAAAACACACAAGACATAGCTCCAGAAGTAAAGGTTAGAAACAATCTAATGATTATTGTCAGTCTCCTAAATTGAGAGGAACCGAAATTAAAATAAGAGCTCTAGTGGGGCTGCACATTTCTTCTCCTCCCATTTAGTAGAGAACTGAGGTGACCAGGGGTCCTTGTAAGAGATTCACAAGCAGCTGATAGAAATCTAAGTCATAAACAAAGCAAAGTATTTTATTTCAGCACTTACACAGGCTGGAGAGGAGCCAGCTCAAAGGAAAACAAAACTGCAGTAGTTGAGACAAGAAATGACAAAGCATAGGTGAAGTTTTAGCTATGCTATGAAGGGGGCTGTGAATTCTTCTGTCATTTAGACATTGGTTTTTCATATGTAAATTGTCATTGACAATTATTATTTAAGTTAAAGGAAAAACAAAATAACTATTTGGTTCTGCATTTCATAACTACCACACTGCTTATATAGCTTAGTACCAAAACTTTCCCTCCTTTTATCTGTTAATTTCTAATGCTATTTACATTTCCTTCCACCCCAAAGTCCGCCTCCCCTCCCCATTAGATTATACAATTAAATCTATGATATAACAAGCAGTTTCATCGCAACACGGCAATATGAAACAAATTCATAACTTCTCTGCAGATTTATACAGCAGTAAAAGATACAGGAAAAGAAAGCATACAAATTATTGTAAAGGCAGTAAGAAAACCTCGAAAGCATTTTTCAAAGAAATTAAATTCTCAAACTTGCTATCACATAGCAGGTTTTAAATAGGGACAAACCCTAAGTTCTCATTTCAGAGCTTTCAAGAAAATCAATTTGATTACCATTTTGCATGGAAGGTTTTTTTGATTGATTGTTTTACGTTTTTCCCCCCTCAAAATTTCATGATCATCTTACATTTATTGATTGTTGGGCATTTATTTGCTTTCAAATTGCTTTTCCCTAAGATATGATATCTCTGGAAGAAACAAAACCAGAGTCTAGCATCAAATACTGAGCTTTAATTCATCCAGATCTCCCCACTCCCGCAGGCTTCGCTTTGAAAAATTAAATTACCATATAATCTAACTAGTAACAGTTCATAGTAGTTTGATACACTGTGTATCCAGCCAAACAAACAGGAAAAGCTATGCAAAAAACTACTTGAAAATAAGAAAGCTTCTCAGTTTTTCTGAGAAAGTAAGCATTTATCTACACAAATGTTAGATAAGCAAACAAAGGTGTATGCATAAATTACCTGAACGTTACATAGACTAAAAGTTACTCTTCTAAGAATAAGAACTGAGAGCAGGCAATTAATGCAGAGTCACAACTGAGTGTTGGCCATTGCAACCTGGTCGATATGATGCTTAAAGAATAATACAGTTGTATATGGGAACGACTAGCATACGGAAGGCCCTGCCTGAGGCTTTCTGTCCAAATAAAATAAGAAACTATAGCCTCTTCTGAGGCACACACGGGAGAAGCCTGTGACTCCGAAAGGCTGACTGAAGCCGAGTACTCACCAGACTCTTGCAAAGACCCTCCTCAGTCTTTGAACTGGACAGAGCAACCCCCTCAATGGAATTCTTCCAAACAGAATGAGACCCCTTGGAGCGGAGACTCCTGCTAAAAATGGCAGTTCCAGAATACAGATAGCAGGATCTGCACTATCCAAAGTATAGATTTATATATGACGATGGAAAGCTGATCAAATCTATTGTAGACTTCATAAACTTCACTCTTTTTCTGTTTCGCCACCACCAATGCAGAAAAACTTGAAAACTTTGGAAGATGTTCAGTTACCACACATTTCAATCAGACATGGGCCTCTACATATAATTAAAAGCTTTCTGGTTTAATGCTTTAACAGCCGATACTTGGTCAGGTGCATTTCTCAAGTCACCCAATACAAAAGGCCTTTCTAGTCATACAATCCTGCAAATTCAGTCCATCAGAGACATAAACAGCAGAATTCTGCTTCAGATATGGTCCTGGCATCACTAAATCAGACAACTAAATGCACTTTGATAACATTTTTGGATACCTACAAAAGACCATTATTTGATTCTTAGAACATCAAGTTATGTCTAGTACCAACAACAGAAAAGATTTGTTGAGAAATAAACGTCTCCCACGACACCAATAACTTCAGACATTCCCGAAAAATACATACACCACCACTGAACAATGCAGACACTGCTATTTTGTTGCAAACAGAAAGAAAATTAATAAAATAACATGTTGCATTAGTTCGATGTAGCAACAAAAACGGCCTTAAACAGATACAGAATCAAATATTCGTATTTCATAGTAGTTGTACAAAAAAACCTCACACTTATGCAAAGATTTTTTTTTCTTACCCTTCAGTCCATAACCCTACATCAAAAAACAATATTCATCGTGAATATTTTTCCTTCTGTGCTCTTTAGCATAAATGCAAAACCCAACTACTCCAAAATAACAGTCACACGCTGTGGTCCAGTTATTGTTTTGTGTTTCAAGTGTCTGTTCTGTTCCGTGGTAAGATTCTAATTTCTCTTTTGCATCCACACACAGTGAAGCTCCCAGAGATTTCATAACAGCAACTGTTCTTTTTTTTCTAAAGAAGCTTCTGACAAGGGTAATTTCAAAATAATTTAAGAGAGGATAGGGAATTCTACTTGAACAGAAGCTAGCATTTCCCTTTCTTCACATGCATAAAACATACTTGAGGAGAACACTCCCTTGGATGTCTCTAACTCAAGGAAAGTATTTCGGACCACAATCCTAACTAAAAGCAGACAGTTAATAATTATTTTTCCTTTTCTGAGTGCAACACTAATGTGATTAAATCACACCTAGCAGGACTGTTTATATAATAAAGACATTCTTAGCATGGGACAACACCTTAACAGCTTGATTCTAAAAGTACCAGGATGATAAATACAGTCCCCAACAGCTCATTAGTTGAAAAGATTAATTCACCAGCTTACTACTTAGAGGGATTTTTAAATTATACAAATAAAAAAGACTGATTGTATATGCCACACAAACTTCAAAAGCATATGGCACAAAATATGTCAAACACTACTTGTCAGTGTCATTCTTCCCTATTGTTATCCTGGCATTCTTTTATTGGGAAATTTCCTTTTTCTTCATTTTGTTGTAATTTTAAAAATGAAGACAAGCACAATAGGTAAAATAACTCAATCTACAACATAACAAGACGATGCATATGTACATACATACACATTATATATAAAAAAATTGCAGGATAATAAACGTTTCACCACCTATACATGAATGATGCACTATTGTCATATACATGTAATTTTAAGAGTCTGATTCTCCATTCCATTATAGAAGTTGCCTGAAGTTTACTTTGAAATTAAAGAACAAACCCTGAAGAGTTTTATTACAACTTCTTAAGTCTATAGCAATGGAGAGTCAGGCCTGCAGTCTAATTGCAAGTACAAAATTATGAACAGTCTTCTTATTCCTTGGTATACCATAAATATTAATTTAATAGAAATTAAATAAATGGCATTTTATTTTTTAATAATTCAATTATTAAAATATTTAAATTTTGATGTTACAGCTATTGGTAAGTCCATGAATGTTTTTTGATGGTTTATACCTTCATAAAAGTTAATGTGTCTCCAAAAACAAGAGATGTTTCCCATCCTGAATCAATTACAACCCTAAAATCCTATTTTGTGGACATGCTCAAATTTCACCAGTTTCTACAACATTCCTTACTTTGCACAGAGTGACCTCCTTAGAGAGAGCTTCTTTCAAATCCTGCCTCAAGAAAATACGTGGAACCTCTGAACTGGGTTCATTATCCACACAGCTTCTGAAAATTACTTTTTGAAGAAGTCTATTTCCCTCTCCCAAAACTTCAACATGATTAATTAGATGAGCAAATATATAATATTTCTGATATACAGACATCACACATATCCACACAGCTATGCAATTTTCTCTTTGCTGCCCGAGCAAGTAACTTAGGAGTCATAAAGCATGCATGCACACAAAACCCTGAAGAACTGCACTAGTGAATCTGGAATAAGTAAAACTCAACATTAGGGAAAAAAAAAAAAAAACACACACAAAACTAAAAATCCTTCTGATACTCTTAAGCACAGACAATATCATCCAAAACCCGCATACCTGTTATGAAGAAATCCACCCTTAAGATTCACAGCAGCAAGGAGACCAATTTATGTAGCCTGTAACCCAAGTTACCACTGAAATCTAGTAGAGATGCACTGAACAATATTACTAGTTATGCTGTTGAGCACATACACAAACAGAAACATAATGCTGGCATGTATTGACCAGAATACGCAACTTTTTCTGCACAGCAACATGCTTACACATAAACCTGCTAAATTCAGTTCCGTAATTCCCTTCAGAACCATGGTTTGCAGGATCCCAGACATTTCCATCCATATTTTTAACAACATTTTCCATTTTCCACTTTTCTGTGGAAGCAATGACAAGATCTTTTAGACTAGAGTGTTTTCTTAACTATAAGGCAAGTATATCCTGCCAAGAGGAACATAATGAGCAAAGAACAAAGAATTCAATGAGGATGATCAGCTGTCCCTAAAAACAGGAACAATCACATAACAAAGGCATCCTATCATTTAAACTATATCATCAGAACACATATACTTCATGAACACATGATGTATTGAAGATGAACTTGCATAACTTATTTTATAGGTTGACATCATCTCAGAAAGCCTCCTAAATACTTCTGCTCTGTTTAAAACCAAACCAAAAAAAAAAAACCAAACCAAAAAAAAAAAACCACCCAGAAAGAAGAAATTAAGAAATGTAGAGTGAAAGACTCAAAAACATAATGAGAAAGTTCTCAACAGGGAGGAAAAAAACAAGTTGCTACATCTTAAGAAATTTGTAAGTTTTTTTAACATAGGATACCTGAGAATTTCCTTCAAATAGTGTTGGTTTATTCAAAAAAAATATCCCTTCGAGTACCACCAGAATAAGCGATACGCTACACTGAAGTCTAAGTCTGCAACAGCATAACTATGAGAACAACAAAGAATATTTCTTCTACTGAAGATCTTGTGCCGCTATGCCTATGCTCAACAAGATTAGCATATGTTAGTTTTGTCATTCTCCCAGCCTTGAAGCACAATAATTTACCTCCATACCCAGTGAATTACATAAAGACAATAAGGGAACTTGTAGATTAGAAAGTTACAACATAAACTAGACTATCACACATTGCAGAGTGCTTTCCTTGTTCATCACAGAAAAACAGTCTAAATCTTAATTGCTGTATTTAAAAATAGGGTGTAAGATTAAGCATGTCCTTCACCTGCTTTGGTTTTCATCAGCAGATGTCAAATGTACCAGGATAAAAAAAAAACAGTGACTGTGAAGAGCAACAGGTGATGTGCCAAAGAACTGCGCAAAACTCTTCAAAAGGAAAGTCCTTAGTAGGCAAGAACTTTAACCACATTTTAAATAATAGTAGGTAAGGCTTTCAGCATCTTTACTGAGTATGACCTCAAAACTATCAAGACAATGCAAAGGAAAAATTGTGAGGAAGGTGCTCTCAAATTCCATTTCAGTGCAATGCTGCAAACCTCCACCATTCCAAAAGAATCTAACATCCACTGCCTCTGCTTTCCAGTCCAATAGCTACTTATAAATGCAGTCAATCTAAATTAGAAAACCTAAGTCTAACTTTAAAGGAATATTCTGCTTACGTTCAGCTGCCTGTCACCTCAGGGTTTTATGTTAGAGAACAGATTTCTGAATGCATACAAACCCCAAGAGCAGTAAGCGCACTTCAAGGATGAATATAAAACTGAAAATAAAATAATCCAGCAGTGTTCCTGTTAATGACCAGCTTTTATGAACTCAACATATTAAGCTGTGGTTTGCTTGTTACCTATCTCCCTCCCGCCCATTTTAAAAACCAGAAGATAGACCAACTACAAACTCAGTCCAGCTTTGATGCCGTGGCTCATTTGAACGGAGGACCCCATTCAAGATCAATTCTCTAAGTATTCATCAACCTCTACCCTATATTGGCATTTACACCTGCTTTAACAGAGGCCCCCCATATACTCACTGAATGGCATACCGTATGTGTTTGGAACAGTCAGTCTAAAGTATCATCACAAAACTCCTCAGCTATGTATCCATACCTGAATAATAAGCTTCATATCCTCTCCTGTACCTGATTATGTTACACAGTAAAGGTCACTGAGAAAATGAAGCACTTCAATCTATGTTGTATATTTGCAGAAAAAGAATGTACAACTTGAAAACAACTCAGTCTTCCTAAAACGAGGACTGGGACAGAAGTACAGAAAATTGTATAAACTCCCAATCTTCCATTTCAATTCAGTCACTTACTTGTTATGTTACCTTAGACAACCACACAACTTTAGGTTTCCTATGTGTAAAACTGCTCAAAAAAATGTGTCTGTTTCTCAAGGCCACTGCGATGACTGGCTACCTAGTGCTTAAACAAGATATCTGGATACAAGGCATGATACAGATGCACAGAGGTAAGTACTTCCCTGAATATAGGTAGAGTTGTTTGTCCCTGTGAAAACTAAACTAGTATAAGCAATTTGGAAATTAGATGCTCACAAATTATTCCTACAAAGTGCTACACTATTAAAAATATCCAGGAAAAAACACAAGTTTTAAATACAAATGTTCTGGATTTAATACTGATATCGGCATTAGGTTTTAGAAGACATCTGCAAAAATATTTTCTAACACAGCTGTCTTAACATGATATTCCAGCTGTGCACACAAGGGCAAATTTGTATGTTTTCAAAAGCAGCCGTTTGTTTGTCCGGTATTTGTCATTTTTCAAGAACACCTTCCAGCTCCTGTTCAGTGTTTTAAGTTGCCCTTTAGAAGAGCCTCAGTAGACTTAGGAAGCAAACAAAACAGATCTGCTGTTACAAAAGAACTACAGAAACACGCAGCTTAATTACAGCAGCTCTATGATACTTCCTATGGAACACAAAGCTCATTTCTCTCTTCCCCGTAACTGCTGTGGTACATCTTGCATGCACCACATACATATTTGATGATCAAGTATCCTCCAAAAGTACACTCATCAACTGGGCTTGCACACACCAACATGAACATCAGCTATTTTGTGTTTAGTTTGGTTTATTGTTTTGGCTTTTCCTTGTGAAAAATACATATTTTTACATACACACACTCTTCCTCCTCTGTAGATTCAAAAAAGAGCAACTACAGGTGGAAATTATCCTACAGTTGGATTAATCAGCATTTCAGTTTTACTAATAAAGCTGGAACTATCAAGTATTTCTTTCTACAAGTCAGAGTGTATCAAAGTTTCCTTGAGTTTTGAAAGCTGAGATGCATTATCAAGAAAATTAAGCTTACCACATTTTATTCACCACTTCCATACAAAAAGGAAAGGATTTTAAAATGCAGCATGACCAGCAAGATATTTTTCTGGTTAATCTATCTCTGTCCTTGAACTGGGGGTGGCAATCAATGAAGCCCATTTGTCTTCTTGTTCCACAGTGCCTCATGGTTACTTACACCTTGAATAGAAAGTTTCTGCAAAGCTCACCAGAGTATTTAAAGACATCACTAACGCCAGCTCTCCTCCCATGCTTTTGACCAAAATCACCGCCGCTCACATTTTACTGCCGCAACTGCTAACATACATCTGGTCCTTTTGTGATAGTTCTGATTGTTCTTCACTCCCAGCTCCTGCATCCCAATAGTTACGTGACATACTCAACATGATCCACTTTTTCATTGAAGGCAAGTTATTAGCCTTTAAGGTAACAGATAACAAGCTGAAAACTCAAAAACATGGGAGTAAACATACATCTACGCATAAAATAAAAGTGCATGTCTATAATAAAAATCTATATTTAAGGACTGTGAATCCAGACTCACAATTCTGTAATAACATAATCATCCTATAAATTATGAATGCATGCTTCTTTGATACTGATATGGGAATGTAATGACTAATACAGACCACTGTATTCATACAAGTAGAGCAGTAAGTCTTCAAAATATCTGTTAAGTACTACAGTGTATGATGATATTTTGTTTGTAAGATTTAATTCAAGCTTGGGGGTTAGACCTCTAGAGGCCTTACCTCCTGAAATAAAATCTTGTTAGTGATGGCCAATATAACTTCTTTTTTTCCAAAGATTCTCTTGCAAGTTTTAGGTCTATCTGACCTAATGAGGAGGCAATTTTACTCATTTGTTTGAGATATACGGTACAGTTTGGACAACAGTACTTCATGCCATAGTATTTCTCACATTCTAGGAAGAAATGCATTCTCTCAAATTGTGCCTCGCTTATTAGCTGTCCCCTCATCATTACAGTAGTGGGTCACCTCAAGTCTTTAACCTTACAGGAAGTTTTATTTCCTTTTTACAAATGAGACAGTGAAGCACATAAATTATGGAAGAAATCCATAAGAAAATGTAGGTGCTGAGTGTCATTTTATGTGTCTGCATCCAATCTTTAAGTACTTCAGTACTTGTTCCGTTGCCAGGTAATCCTAGAATATCCTGGCTTCAAAATTCCCTAGGCAAATCATGGTTCTCATGCACGTGCTGCATAAAATTTGGAAATATTCTACAGCTAGCTTGTTTCTAAACATCATTAGCATGAACAAACTAGATGTTTTGCTATAATACAAGGATAGCAGCACACTTCCATCCTTAGCTAAGAAACAGAAAATACTGATTCAAATAGATCCTGGAAACCATTTCTTCCAGATGCATGATGTAAACTCTAAAATTTTAGGAGAGATTTTACAGTGAATTCATTTTTTGCAAAATGCTGTTGCATTAACAGAGAGTTTAAGATGTTCACCCTAAAATATTCTATAGAGCTGATGGCGAAATTACTTGTCAGAGCTTTAGGTTTTTCTGTCTGCAGGAGACTTCAAAGACAAAAGCAGGTTTTGCACCTTGTAATGAACACTAAGTAACAGATAGTGTTGAGCTCAGTTCCATTTCTTAATAGGGTCTTACTCCACATGGCGCTCTGAAATCAATGCAACTCTTATGTCCACTCATTAGGCATTTAAGAATATATAGGGCAACCTCTAATACTAGTTTGAAAATTCCCACTGCTCGCTCACCTCACATGAAAACATACACTTTGGATGTTTACTCTTGTTCCTTTATTACCAGCAATAGCTGCAGTTCACTGGAGTGCCCATGTTTTAGGTATCATGATCATCATTTATTCCTCCTTACATCAACTTTGTAGTATGCTTTTCATGACTATACGGCTAACAATAAATTCCATGGACACTGACGGATAATTATTCTTCAATACTGCATGAGTTTTCCAATGCATTTTTTTATTGTGTATATAGCAGTGTTTTAAAGCAAGGAGTTTTTTTTCACCAGCACGTCAGTTAGTATGGGTAAGAACATCCCAAGGATATTCCTGTAGCATCTCATATTACCTCCTACCTTTTCTGCCTACATTTTGGTACAATTAAATCAATTTCTAGTGCAGCGCGATAGACTGATCTCTCAAAAAACTATTCATTCTCATTTTAAAAACATGACATGAACTATGGCAATGCCTTCCAAAATACGATCATCATGCCTTCTTTTTGGTTAAAGGAAGCAAAAGATACACAGTGTGAGACTTTAGTCACCAAATTAAAATTAAAATGTAATAAATATTAAATGCTATAACCAATACAGATATCTAGGTAACATTCATGGATAGACTTAAGCATGCATTTGATACAACTGAGCCTTTTACACACCCATAGCAATAGCAACCAGCCTTTGGTGCTGCCTGAAGGCCTGACAGGGTCATCAGCCATCTGTTCCCACACTTATTTGCTTAAGTAACGAACTGCTTAGTCCGCAAACTAACTAGACTCCAGAATCCATGAGCCCTTTGCCCAACTCACATTTGGATTCAATCCTATAGATGGTCTCGGACTTTGAAACAGGAAGTACGTTGTTAGCTGGGGGGGAAGGGAGTGCAGGGGGAGGGGGAAAGAGGGGTGTTTTTAAAAGAGCATAGCTCCATCCTAAACACATATGTGCTTGTAGCCCCACAATTAAATATCACCCCAAATGGGGGAGGGCTGTGTTCACTTCACAGACTAGTTTGCAAAAGGCATCACTCGGTACTGAGGATGCAGCAACTCTGAGAAGGCTCTTGAGGCAGAAAATAAATGGACTGAGCTGCCAGCACAGCGCTAAGCTTTGAAGCATTCTCTGCAGCTGCACGCAGCAGGACACCACAGCAGCAGAGGAGAGCTTACTCTGCTTCTACATTTCACCAGTACAACCATCACCAAAAGACGAGCATCTAGTTCTGGCATGCGTAGCTCAAGAATGGCGGCAAAATAGCGAAGGCTAAAAACCAAGAGAGCAGTCAAGGATGGAAAAATTTGTTTTATGTTGAGACTACTCAAGGAACGCTCCTCCATTCTCAGTGAGGAAAAGATGACCGTATTTTCACCTACAGAGGGACAGTAGAGCTGACATACTGAAGGCTCTGCAATGAAAGCATGACTCAAAACATGAGAAAACAGACACAAAAAATGAGGTAGGTAGATGAGGTAGGGTAGATTTTCTGGATTAGGGGGATTATGCATTTGGTTTTGCTGGTTATAGAAAATGGTGAGGATAACTAACTAGTGGAAGAATTTTGAAAGTCTGTAATGGGCTTTCAGTCAGTGGAAGTGTTTTCAGACACGTACAGGTGCTTTTCTAAAGCATGTGTTCCCCCCAAGGAGGAATTAATTAAGTTACCCTACAGCCTGCACAAGGCAAGCTGTAAGAACAGGGTATCAGAGAGTTCATTTCTGGTCTTATCTATAAAAACCTGTTAAAAAAAACATTCAATTGGTTTAGTGGTGGGCTTGGAAGTGTTAGGTCAATGGCTGGACTCTCAAGGGTCTTTTCCAACATAAATGATTCTATATAGGAAGTATTAAGCAACAACAAAAAATACACTCTAATAATTTTTTTAAGGTTTTCAAAAAGGTCGCTTTCCTTTCAAAAAACACTTTTCAGTGCAGATTGTTTAGCTTATAGTAGGAGTTTAGTATGGTTGCATGGCTTGTGCTTCTACATTTCAAAACAACATTTGAATAAAAAAAATGTATTCCTTACAAGTTCAAAATCCCTTTATCATAAGAACTATTGTTGTATTTTAAAGTTTTAATATAGACACATAGAATAACTCACATTGGAAGAAGTTTTTCAGAGCATCACCACTAAAATCAATTTAAATAATGATTACATTTTATAAGGATAAAATCATAATCACTGATGTTTCCACTAGTTCAATTATATTAACATTCACACATTGACTTATAAAAAGGCAATTTGCAGGTGTAAAATCTCACACACAATTCCACTGAAGTCAATAAGAATAATTATGCATATTTCTTAAACCAGATACAGGCCCTGCTGATGACAGAGGCAGTTTTACAATGGATAGCCTGACTCAGGATTTCACCTTGTATAATAGAAGTTGGTGGTGGTGATGTTGTTTCACATTGAAGTTAAGGCAAACTAAGCCTGTACCACTTCTAAAAGGGACCATATTTCCTTTTCCCATCCACACCTGCTCATTCCTGCTACCTCCTTTGCATCAGCAAGAGACTTACAAGTGAAGCAACACAAGGAAACTGAGCTGGCTTAAAAGAAAAGTTGGCTGGGAGGTGGGGAGAGATGTTCCTCTTGTTACTTTTCAACTCTCAGCAGGAATATTAATGCGTACATAAGAAGCAGAAAGATGTAATCAAAGAGAAGCATGAAGGATAAAGTCACCCCTTTTCACAGCAGCATGAACTTCAACTGGCTACAGCAAAAACTAACTTTTTTCTAAAGATCATTCCGTATACCACATTATCGTTCATTTACAATCTGCAATTTAAGGACACTTTCCTTGCATGAGTCATTCTGTAGACAGCAGAATTCAGAGGTTTAGACAGAAATAAGGATTTTGCCTGGAATAATAAAATTTGGTACCCTTTCAACATTTCAGTTGCAAAGGTTCTTGTACTTGGAAATTGTTTTGTCCTTGAAGAACACAGAATCTTTCATAGGAGCTCTAGAAATTAAGGAGAACATGCAGGAGGTAATTTAGAAGTGCAGCAAGAGCATCTGGAGACAAGGTTTAGTAATCTAACAGCTCAATTTGCTCTTGCTCTCTCCACAACAACTAGATATCTAGGACTAGGCAAAGCAGATTAACCAAAACATAGGTACTCAAAGGCACTCACCTATCCTGTACAGTCTGCTTCGTTACATATGCCAGTTGGGACTCACAAGTCATCAAATAAACAATAACCACGTGAAGACACACTCTACTTTTTTGAAGACAGCATTTTAGAAGACTGGATATTTGCAGTCATTCAGGCACTCAAAAACTTCAGATGAAGAGCAGTTTCATGCACATTTTTTTCTCTAACTCTCTTCCACACACCAGTGGACAAACCAGAGCTAGAGAAAGGGGTAACTTTTTATTCCAACCTGAAGGAAGCTTTTTTTTCTTGTAAGAAGTCATTCTGCGAGTAGTAA
>BOSO01005981.1:19019-52963 GCA_018403395.1 Gorsachius goisagi
CCCTCTCCCTTCTGCCCAAACTCGTATCATCATGAAAACTGTAGCTGACCAACAAGTTCAAAGGTATAGGATAGGGGAAGAAAGAATGACAGATGTAGCATTAAAAGCTTTATTTCCTTAATAAATCAATCTATCAGAAGAAAAATTGTACACTGTGCTATTACACTTGTGGTTTTGTTTACATCTTGGGAGCTGGGGTGTTTGAAGCTCCCTAGTATAAAAACAGAACCTGCTCACCCTTTGGCTTTCTTATCTTTCACCTGCCTCCCGTAGGCAGGAAGACAGAATTCCTTTCCCCTCTCTTTTTATAACTAAATTTCCCTTTTTTATTTTGGTACAAAAAGTTTTTGCATTCTGTCATAGCAGAAGGGAAAGAAAATAACATTTAAGAGAGAAGGAAATAAGTCAGAATTGCATTCAGATATCCGTTCTGAACAGAGTAAAATGATTTACTGCCAGGCAGAGATGAGGCCTAGATCATTCTGAAAAGTGACTGACATGGATGTGAATGCAGTGCAGTAAGATGTGAATGCAGCAGTAAGAATAACAACACTTCCATTTATATAACAAGTTACCACATCCTTCACAATACAAGGATTAAATACAGGAGTTGATAAATCAGAGTAATAAAATAGGGCTAGAGAAACTTTTTGCTCATTTTTTCCTCATCTACCCTTCTTTCATGCAGTCCAGAGCAGCATTTGCAAAGTATTCTACTTACCTGCTATTGCTCCTACCAGGAAAAGGCAAGGTTACCATAGTATTGTCAACTAATTTTGACACCTGCTTACTAAGATTGATCAACTGTTGTTGATGTCTTTTTGCTATATTATGTCTAAGTCTAGAAAAGAAATAAAAACAAAGCAAAAAATACTACATATCTCTCAAAGAATTAATGGTTCCAAGTTACCCCTAGGTAGAGTATTTCCTCTTACGATAATGTTTCTAATGCTTGCTAACTCATTCCCAGAACAGCAAAAATAACCATACTTCACTTATATGAAGAAAAATAAAGATCATTTTCAAGTGTTTTATTCCTACCCTTAAAAAAAAAAATCAAATTATTTCCTCAAATAATCTAGTGGCAGCAAACAGGTTTTACATGTGTCCAATTTCGGTCATTAAAAGTTCAATTTTAATCTTGCATAACAGAGATGCAACCAGGCACTTCAAACTGCTGAAACTTTGAAACAACATAAATGTTTAGAATAATACACAAGGTTCTGTGAACATGTGTATAGATCCTACTACAACCCATAAATTAATTGTTAACACAATTATAATAGCCAAACGCACTTCTCAATCTTTATGTCATTCTGAAACATTCTTCGTAATAATTCTGACAGAAGCGACTTCTACCTAAGTTGTCAAATAAAAGTACCACTGCTGCAAAAGACCAGCCATGGCTGCTTGTATATAAAGCTGCTACTCACACTTCACAAACAGAAACAACCACGATAATAAGTCAAACCATCAATTGCCATAGAAGTCAGAAATGTCTGCAATCACCCGGCCATAAGGCAGACTAACTCTTCAGTTGGAAATACACAAACTCAACTCATCACCCATTCAACATGCATCTGAATTTTCACGATTCAAAATACAACCACTCTGAGTTGCTGCTGTGTTGTAACACACGTTAACATATTTCATGCCATCCCCACCTGACAGGACTTGAAAAGCTTTAAATCTTAGAATGCTTACTTTCATTGCAGAGTGTATTTTGCATCTAAGAATAAAGATGCACTACCAAAGATACCACTATGAAAACGTCCTCAGTGAAAAATAGGTCTCCAAAATAATAGAAACAGCTTACTTCCGTAATAAAAATGAAAATGCAGGCATCACTGTCATTTTAAAGCTAAGCATGGAAGAATATAGAGGAGTTAATGAGAAATCTGTTTCATCAAAACTCCTAACAGCACATCAATTAACCACTGTATTAGCTTAGCTCAGAAGAGGTGCCCTTTCAACATTCAGGCAGAACTTCCTCTAGGTGGGGATGGATTATTAACTTTCTACCAGGAGCGAAAACCTAACCACTGTGCCTCCTCACCCAACAAATACAACCAATGTAAAGAAACATAAATGTTTTAACAGATAATCAAGGAAATACCTGTGAGGACTGGATAAAGACTCCTGTAACCATTCAGAGAATATACTAATTCACAGCAAGCTTTGAAATTTAAGAAATGAAAATTTGATTCAGCCCTTGCTCTATTAGGGTCTGTTGTGAGTGGCATCAAGACAAAGGATACAACTAATCTCTTTAAAGCAAGGAAATAACAGCTCTGCAAGCCTGTCTCCTGCAGATCATCACACACAAAGAAGATTCACCTGGGCCTCCTCTCCTCACTCTCAGTCCCTACGCAATTAGCCCATTGTTCCACAGCACAGAGCAGGACAAACCCCAAATCCTCAATACACACAGGCAACAAATGACCAACTTTAAAATCTTATTACCAAGTTCATATGCAGATAAGATGTACTATATTTGCCTTATATTACCTTTAATCTCACCGGTGGAATAAACCACCAGATATTATCAGTGAATTGTTTCTTTCTCTGCAGCATGCACATTACTTCAGCCAACATGTCTGACTCCCAGCTACTCAACTTCCCAAGCTAACAAGTTACCAGATTCACTTTTTATTTATTTAAGGATGAGTGACCTCAGATTAAATGTTTTAGAGAGATGTAAATTATATAGGTTAATTTTAGTACTCCAAAGAGAAAACTGAAACACAATTTAAAACAGCAATTATTGATACTTTTACCTATTACTTTCCAAAGATAGAACTTGAATTCTGTAAGACATAGCCTCACCAATACATAGTTATTAGCTAGATATTAGAAGACTTTCCAGCTGTATATGTCAATATACTTAATAAATAGAGTTCCAGCTTTTAAGGGGTGTTTTACAAGGGAATGAAATGAGATGTCCTGTCCAAGGTTATATAGCAAAATAACAGCTAACAGTATTCTTCACAGCCAGTCTTTATAGTGATACCAAAGGGGGCAGGGGGGAAGTGACAGCCCTATAAATTAAGTCTTCCACTACATATAGAAAAGCAAGTGTCAGGGTGCGCTTCCTTCTCACCGATCAATGACTCGGTATCACATACACTTTTAAGAATGAGAAGGTAGTTCTAGCTTCACTGACCACTCACTCCTCTGCAAAAATATGTTATTGTTTACATTTACCACTCTCTCCTCTCCTGCAAACCTTGTCAGGAGTGATGTACATTTCACTAAGTTACACTTACGTTACCTTGAAGGTGCCTGACTAACGCCTGCTTAGCTAAAACACTTGAAAGAAAGGGAGGAAGACTGAAATGAGCAAAACACTTCACTCTCCGGAAGGAAAAAGTAATTCAAATCCACTAGTAATTTTTGCTCCCCGGGCAGCCCCATGAAGCGCACATGTCACTTCCATGACACTTCCAGAAGGGACAGCAGTGACACAGCTTTAGGCTGGTTTCTCCTTGTCTCTCAAGTCCCATCAAGTGGAGCAGCCTATTTTCAGTGGTAAGTCAGCGGGTGCAGTTCTCCGTCGGAGGACTGCGTCCTGGGTTCTTACAGGGAGGGACCATGAGGTGGAGGAACCTATTTCATCCTTAACTTCTGTCACATACTTCCACCACACATGAACAAAATCATAGCAGACACATGCAAAAATAATAATAATAATAATTAAAAAAAAAGCCAGGCAAGTGAAAACAACAGGAAAAGGATGTAGGGAGAAGAAAAAGGGAATCGTAATAAGCAGAGACTTACTTGAACCTGCCCTGGCAATGTTGGCACTGGTCTCCCACCCAGCCCTGGTCGCAGACACAGGTGGAGTTGACACAATGACCCGAGAAGCAGGAGATTTTGTCGCAGGACTTGGACTGGGACACCTGGGCATAGAGGGCCAGGTACAAGAAGCCGTAGAAGAGCAGCCAGCTGTTCACATCCAGGAGCGAGGAGAAGCAGCAGCAGCAGGAAGAGGAGGGGGGGGAAGGTCTCCAGACGCCCAGGGGCGCGGGGGCAGCTCCCGCTCTCCTCGCAGCGCTGCCCGGGTCCATCTTCGCCGCGGGGGCCATGGGCCGAGGCGCAGCCGGCGGCGGACAGCGATGGCAGCGCCCGCGCACCCCGGGCAGGGGCAGCTTCCCCTGAGGGGAAATAATCCGGCCGGGGAGATTCAAACCCCCCGCTTCCTTCTCGCCTTCCTCTCCTCCCTCCCTCCCTCCCTCCCGACCCCAGCGCTGCCTGCTCCGGCCCCCTCAGCCCCCCGCGCCCCGTCACTCCCGAGGGGAAGCCCGGCAGCCCTCAGCCATCCGCCCCTTCTCTTCGTCGTCCTCCTCAGGGCTCATCGCTCCCGTCTTCTTCCATGGAGGAGGAGAGCTGCCTCTTGACCTTGTGTTTTCTCCTCGCCAGATATGCCCCCCGCCGGCGTGCGCACACACACACCCCCACCACCCTCGACCATGTAGCCCCCCGACCCCCCCCTCTCCTTTGTAGTCCCTCTGCCCGCGGCACACACGCAGGCGGCAGCGAGGAGGAGCGCGGGGAGGCGGGGGCCGCCGCCGTCCTCTCGCCAGTCAGATGGGAAGTGAGGGCGGCCGGGCCCCGGGGCCGCTACGGCACCCCGCACCGACGCGGGCGGGGGGGGTCGGCGGCGAGGAGAGGGCTGAGCAGCTCCTCTCCCCTCTCCGGTGTTAGCCCCGCGGGGAAGCGAGGCGGGAAGAGGGTTAACAGTCCCTCCGTGTCCCAGCTGACAGCTTCCAAGCAGCCATTTTTAAAGGCTAATTGTCATCTCCTCTCCGAGCCGCCTGCTCGCTCTAACGCCCCCCGCCCCTCGGTCCTTTTGGATCCGTCCCTCCGCCCGGCCCTCAGCGGCGCAGGGAGGGAGGGGGCTCCGGCCCGGCCCGGCTGGCGGCGCGGGGGGGTGCGAGGGACGGCCCTCCCCTCCCCTCCCCTCCCCTCCCCTCCGCCCGGAGCGGGGAAGGCGCCGCGGGGGTAACCGCCCGCCGGCAGCCCCTGCGCCCCGCACGCCTCTCCCGCCCCTTCCCCTGCGCCCAGCGACGGCACCCTGCGCGCCGTGCGGCCACCGGCGCCCCTCCCGCCCACGCGTGGGAAAAACAGGCGGGGGGAGACGAACCGGCACCGGGCCCGCCGGCGCCCCCCGCCGCGGGCACGCAGCCACCCGCCGCACAAAGCCGGCGGAGCGCTGCCGCCGCCCGGCCCTCGGAGGCCCTACGGCGGGGGGGCAGCGGGCGGGGGGGACCCGCCCCGCCTCCGGTAGCGGGGGACGCGGCGCGGCCGGCGGGGGCCCCCGGCTCGGCGCTTCTCGGCGGCGCCTGGCCCCCGGTCAGCGGGGAGAGCGGCGGGCGGCCAAAGGCTGCGATGTCTCCCGGCCCGCTGCCCTGATCGCCGCTCCACAGGGGCCGGGCCGGGCCGCGTCGGTATTTGCCTCAGGTCCTGCAAAGTTGCGGCGCGGTTTTCTTTGAACTCGTGGCGCTTAACGCTAGACGGGATGCCAACAGGCTGCTTTGAAATCCTTGCCTTCCTCAGATTTACTCCATCTTCTCATTTTACAGTTCAAATCAAGACGCTGCCTTCTGCTTACAGCCTGATGAGCAGTAACAAAAGTTCCTCGCTTTGTAAACAGAGCTGTACAAAAGTAATCGTTGTAATAAAGTTGCCTGAAATGTCCTTTTGTTCTGCAAAATGTGCCATACGCAGCCCATCTTTTTCAACTTTGCTATGACCTGTTTCCATGTTATGATTTTTTTACAAGAAAAAAAAATAATGAGCCTTGCTCTCAAGCAATGAAGAAAATAACAGCAATCAAACCCTTTGAAACTTTCTCCTAATACTGAAAGTGAGAATTTATAGCGTAATGTCTCTAGTCCAAAAAGATAAAGGTATTTAACTTCATCTCCTGGTACCATCTTAAAACAGATAGGACCAAGGTGACCCATGTTAGAGTCTGAAATGAGATCCAAATCAACCCTTCTCCAGATTCTGCAGTCCTTACCCTTGGAGTGTGGAGGAATTGTTTGGGGTTTGGTTTAACCTGTTTTCCCAGGCATACCATTAAACCCTCACGTGAATTTCAAAAAAATCAAAGTACATGAGTGCTACAGTAAGGAGCACGGTAATGTCCAGCAGTGCCTATTTGTACGTTGTGTGACACAAGACTCCAACCAAGATCGGGATGTCAGAGCAAAGCACAGTACAAACATCACAGAGGAACAGTCTGTGCCTTAAGGAGTTTACAGTCTTGATGGAGGGAATACCTGAAAGGGTGTGGGGGAAAAGAGAGGTGAAAAGTGATTTGTCCAGTTTTCATTCCAGAGGATGTCAGGAGGACCACAGCTGCTCCAGTCCAGGAGTCTGTACATTGTCCTCCTGACAGAGCTGAGATAGATCATTTCATTGTTCTGGATCAGACACATTTCTTCGCTATAGACATCTCTTTGTATGAGTTTTGTAATGAATCGGTGAGTTCATGCAAAGAGAGGAAATGGAAATTGTGTTGCTGCTTTATATTTTGTGAAAAAAAAAGCTGAGGCTGAAGCTTTTGTCGAACAGCCTGCTAATTGTACGATATTACATGTGATTAAGGCTGCTGAACAACTGTCCTCTGTTAAATAACATTAGGAGACCAGAAATGCAGTTAAAACGAGATTACAGTCCGAGACACAAAGTCAGCCCAAGACTACTCTTTAATCTCAGAAACACTTTAAGCAATAGTTTTGCTTACCATGGCAGGGAGACACATTCCTCCTCCGCTTTCTCAATTCCTTTATACCAGCTAACAAAGTTCTAAAGCCAGCACCATCTTTTTCTCAAACTGAAGGAAGATTTTGCTTCAGATCTACAGAAGTCAGCCAAATTTTTGAAATTAACATTCACAGCAAAGCTAAGCTCTCAGCAATCCTTTCCCAGGCAAGAGATCTATTCGAAAGCTCGATGATCAGTGTGCATTTGTCCGTTAAATGTCAAATGTCTTCTTCAGTAATGAATGAAAAAAAAAAAGACAAGAAAAGAGAAATACAAATTTACATTGGGCAAACAAACAGCTTTTAGGGTAATTTGGTGAAGCTGGAGGAAAAACACAAATAGGCCATCAGAAAAGGGCTAGGATTGTTATAAGAGGTGCGGGGAATAGTATGACAGTAATTTTACTGCATAAACAATCATAACTAAAAACCTAAACACAACTATAAAGGTTTCCAGGTTTAGAACAGCGAGGAGGAAACACTGGACAGCTATCTCCTGGCTAAATACGACAAGCTACAAAACGGAGGAACGCAAACCTTTCGGCTGCTGTATGCCACATCAGTGCAGTAGATCTTTCATAACCCCGGGAAACGAATGATGTGCAAATGCCAATATTGGTTCTCTTCTATGCTGATTTGATGGGATTTTTTTGATGTCAGATGAAGTTAGCAGATCTGGCTGAGAGAAGTCAGATCTGTCAATCCTTTCATCGTTACATGCATATCTGTAAGTTCCACTTTTCTTGGAAGTGTAACATTTTGCACCTTTCATCCTTCTGGTTCTTGACACAGAAGTCGTTTACACTTTTAGAGGACTAAAGTACCTAAACGTCTTGGGTGGAATTACAACTTAAAAGCGTTTGAATAACTTATCAAAAGTTTTAAGTTACTGGATAAAAACAGATCATGAGATTACAGGCTCAAGTAGTGAAGTAGAAGGTTATGTGAACAAAACCTTCCAAGAAAATATCCATCGTGGTAGGAAAGCAAAATAAAAAGTACAAGTAGAAAGTATAAAGCTGTTAGCTGCTACTATCAAAACCTAAGCGCTTGTATACAAGGAGAAAAATACTGATACATTTGTGTTCAGCAAAACAGCTTAAAGTATATTTAAAGATCTATATGGTTGCTGTTGTGAGGCAGAGTGGAGCGGATAAAGGCAAACAGCCCTCAAACACAGACTTCTTCGGTTGTTCAGAATTTCTGCAAGACCCTGAGGACAGGAATATAGCAGAATCCATCCTCTCCTCCATGCATCTCTACACACACGTGCGCGCGCGCTCTGCTGGCCCTCTCCTACAGGCTGGTATCAATCAAGCCTTGCTGCAGAGAACATCTTTCCTTAAGGATGCTTAGCCCTATTCAGGGTATCTAGTGCAGATGTATCTTTGCAGTCACGTTGAGAACAATATAACCGCCTGAACAGAAGAGGGAGAATAAAAGATTACCTTTGTGGCTGACCTCTTTGCAAGGATATTGAGAGAAATAAATATTTTCCATGCCCTTTCCCTTCTCCTTGGGACAGACATTATCAGACTCATTAAGTAAAAGGGGCCAAGCTCTGCACTGCCTCTGGGCAGGGACATACAGAGCTGAGCTGGCCTTATGCCACACTGGTAGAACTAGCATGTAGAGTTCTGGAGTGCAGGTAATAGCCACAGAATGATTTGATACGGTTTCAAGAGCTGTTCTAGCTTAACACATCAGAGCAAGGTGCAGGCTTTATGGTGTGCGGTGTACAGGCTTCTTACCGAACCTTACAAGTATAACTTGGGTGCAGGCTTTCCCTTTTCTTTCTGAATATGCACACAACACTTTGGATGGAGGACAACATAAGGCTTTTTTTTCTAAATCCCCATGCTAATTTTTCCTTGAGTGGCACTGAGTCACCTGAACCATTCCATATAACTCTTTCTGATAGCATGAAAACCATCAGTCTCTTCCATGAGGTAAAACAACACTAGAATCTACTCAGCAGATTCTAGTGCTAATAGAATAATGTGTGTTACAATTTTGTGTTCATATTTCTCTTATCCGGTAAGTCAACTCTTCAGAGACACCAATTTTATAAGATTAAAAAATAAGCCTTCCCTTGCCTACTCTTTTTTTTTGTTAAATTTAGAAAGAAATAAAGTTCACAGAAGATTCACTGGCACCCTTCTAAAATGAAGCCTCAATAGAAAATCTTGCCTTTCTTAACACCCATGCATGCATTTTGCTACAGCAGTAAGTCACATTTGTTACCATCATCTCCAATAAGTATTGGCGAGCAAACTGCCATACAATAAAGACTCTAAATGCTGGAGGAAGCTTACCAAACTCAGAGAGAACTACAAAACAAAGGAAGGGAAAATTAATGTTTATTTTATTTTATCAAAAGCCAATATCTGGAGAAAAAAATATTAGGATCGGTTCTGTATTTTTTATGCATGTGCATAAGCTGAGGTGTAAAATCTATTCTACAAAGAAAGTCAGACTTTTACTGAAGTGCTTGTTCTTTTGCAGAATTTTTTCATCAAGAGAAGAAGCAATTACATTTTTACACACTTATTTTAAAATTGTGGACTCAAGAATAACAATGTAAATTACAAGTTGGCTTCGGGTCCATCTAAAGATGAAAGGGACTTCAGAATAACAGAGCAAGTAGACAAAACCAAGCTCTATCAGTACTGACCATGACATTGCCATTATTTGAAACACCTGTCTGCTGTCAAAGAAAAGTCTACAGAACCAGGAAATAAAGTTATATTATGTTTTTATATACTTTCTGAACACATGCTAAAAATTAAATAGCCAAGCTACACCTGATAGCCTTTCCGTCTATGACTGAATGAATCTGCTGACAATGCTCTTGACTCAGTATGGTCCTTTGATTTTTTTTTTTAAAATAAAAACTGTTTAGATGTCTTTCCATTGAATCGATGTGTGATTGTATGCCATGCTGAAACCTTGATGTATCCTGCAATATATTACAAATTATCTGGAAAACACTGACAATCTCCACTGCAAATGTCCCTTCTGTTGAGTATTCTTCTGCATCTGTTCTGCTGCATTTCATTTTCACTGTTATTCCTTCTGGAGTTTCTCACACTCCTGCTTAATCTTGACTAAGCTAGGGCATTTTTTTCCTTGTCAGCAAAGCTCCATCTCACAATTCAACCTTTCTTACACATCATTAGTAGGTATAGTGAATTTATCCAATACCCTTAATGATCCCAAAGGGACACGGCTATTAGACTTTTTCTAGCTGAGAAAGCATTTACTTTGAGTTATTTTCTCTCATTCTTCTCTAAATCAGGAAATGATCTTTAGGATTTATACCACTGCTGCCTTTCTTGCTGTATTTGTTCTTTTTATTCATAAGTTTTAGCAAAATGCTGAAAAATTTATTTGATAGCAATGAAATTTCATTGACCTTATTGGGATTTACACCCCTCCTTCAGAATTTAGCAGAGGTTTCCACATTTTTCTGCATAAGGCTAGTTTGCAGAATGATGTCAAAAAAGCCTTACTAAAAAAATTTGAAAATCAAAATAAGCCACATGCTCCAATTTTCTCTTATCCACTATTTTTTCTTTGCAAGACTTAGGAAAACTGCCTTTATTATTAGTGACTTACTGGTTTTTCCTCATCACATTGTACTTTACCCAAGAGCTTTGTAAGTCCTACACCAGTTTCTCCTAAGGGTATGGAAGCATGTCTTTTCAGTCCATATTTTCAGGATGATAAATTTAATCTCTTAAAAAAAAAAAAAAAGAAGTAAAATGTTGGGTAACTTTTAAATCAACAGTACAATCAGTATTTTGATTAATAACATTTCTGTCTTTATATCACAGTTCAACTCCTTTGGAGTGAGTCTTAGTGATCTTATTTCAATATATCCATGTTGATTTCTTACTCTTCTTTTAAAAAACTTTTAACAATGGCTACTGTAGTAACCTCTATAATACTTAATTTCTCAATATTTTGTTTGAACATTGTAACAAAATTATTTGCTTGTCCTAAAATCACATTTTCCTTTCCAGTTTCTACTTTTGGAGCCTAGTAAATTTTCCTGTTCATTCCCTTTTACATACTTAAAAAAATACTTCTTTCTTTTCTCAGTTAATACTTGAGTAGTTGTGCTGTTAAACTTTGGAAAGTGATACTTGCAAAAAATGGAAAAACAAGTACATCAAATAGGCTGCAGTAAGGATAATGAAATGATAATTGTACTAGGCATAAAGGAATAATGGAATAAAATTATGCTCTTTTTTGCCCTTTGATTTGCATAAAATTGGCAAAAACGAGAGGCTATGCATGCATTGATCCCTGTCTTGTCTCCTATACAGATGTCAAAAAAGAATTGAGTAGATTAAATTTTCCCTCAGTATTAATGTCAAAACAGACATTATATGCCAGGAATCTTACTGGCATATTGTATTAATTCAGTGAAATTATTTTCAGTAATTTGAAGAAGTAAATCTCATGTATAAATATAATATTTTGACAAGCACACAAGCAGTTATTTAATTAGCTTTAGACATTAATTTTCATGAAGATATAAAGTAATACCTCCCATATCTGCAGTTTGAAATAATGGTAGAAGTAATCATTTTTAAGAATTATCTTATTTTCCTGAAGTAACAAGTTTTACATGTACCTGGACATAGGGATATTGCCACAAAAAAGCACAACATCTTTGCACGTGACAGCTCCGGTTTGTATACTTGGGCACTGGTGTTACTGCAGGTACGCTATGAGTGAGGCTGAAGATGCTGATCCTACCCATGCCCTGGGCCAGGGTTAAAAGGCCCAGCCCATGCCAGGGGGGAGCTCTGGCTGCGCAAGCGGTGTGAAGGTGGGCATGCAGGAACGCTGGCTGTGAGTTTAACTACTGAGGAAAACCTTCTTAGCAGCCTGGCAAGTTGCTCTTCATGAGCAAGGCTTTGAACTAGTTTTTAAAAGGCACCAGTGAAAAAATTCTGCAGGCTTTACCTCCTCCCTGTCTCAGGGTATAGATTTAGAATACGTATGGTCAAAGCCAAGGTAGGGATGACAGAGAGGAGAGAAAGGAAAAAACTGCAAGAAGAAAGGGAGAATGCGAAGTGAGCTGTCAAACATCTGAAGTATAGATCCACAAACACTGCGGTGTGAGTTACAGGAGCTAGTCCTTACGGTCTTAATACCCCAGCGTGACCTGATTGGCATTGCAGAGGTGCTGCTGGGTAAACAGCAATACAGGCATATATTTACAGAAGGGCATAGCATATTCTAGAACAACAGTCGCAGAAAAAGTCAGGTGGTGTGGCTTGTGAAGGGCGTACTTACTTCTCCTGAAGTCTAGGAAAAAGTGATAGGAAGATTTGTTGGATACCAGTTGAAATATGGGAGAGAAAAAGAGTAAAGTGCACATAATGACAGGTTTAAACCAAAGATGATCTGATCAGGAGGCTTTTTCAATATAGCAACTATTGGAGGTATCCAAGGGGCAGAAACTGGAAAGACCTACATGTCAGGACCTAGCAGCTAGATGGGAATACTGAGGCTCTGTTTGAAAAAGCAGTAAGGCAGGACAGAGATTGTCTATTCAATTCTTCAGATGTGCTAGGGACCATTTTTTTTCTTTTATGAAGTGGAGGAAGTTACATAGAAAGTAGCTTTTTTAGATTTAATTCAAATTCTTTAGGAGGAAGTGGTTGAGAATCTTAAAGTGGAAGTTAATTCAAGTGAAAAAGATCATAAAAATGATAAGTCTTCCATTCTCCGTTAAATTGTGAATAACAAAATAAGGGTAATGGACTTCAAATAGCTCAGGGAAATGCAAATATCTGAGAAGTGATAAGGAAAAAAGGAATGCAAGAGATAAAGGCACAACAGCAAATTATCCTAACATGGAGGAAAGATTAGAAGTACATAAAAAATTAACACGATTACATCAAGAACTCTTTAACGATCTGAAAATCTAAAAAAAAAAATAAATCATAAAATAAAGAAAAAGGGACACATATATAATGATAAGTAAAAAGACATAGCACAGGCAAGCCAGAATAAAGCAAAAAATGCTACAGCACAGAGTGAGTCACAAGTGGCATGATAATATTCATATTCAGTTGAAATGGGACAGATCTGTGCTTGAAAAACCCCTATACTGCTTTGTACCAGGACTGCTGCTTTCCACAAGGATTATACCACATCACAATGACTTGTCCATCATTTTTGACCCATTTTCCTCTCCAAATCCTCCACCTCATACTGATGCTGTACTTCTTTAAGTCCTCTAAAAGCAATTTCACAAGCTTGAAGCAAAGGCAGATGGTGGAGTTTCACTTCCTCAGGTGACTTTCCCACCATGTTGACTTTAACTGTCCACTGCCATTACAAGTCAAGGCATGCATCTGGCCCACTGAAATTAATTCAATGTATCACAGTTTACTTCTGTCAGAATTGCACATGGTCATACTAAATAGTAAAAAGCTGTTAAAAACAAGATTATGAAATACAAATTTCAACTGCATGTTATGGAGCAGATCTGTGGCTTCATCGTTGCCAAGAAAAGTTATTAGCTGTGCATGAGTATCAAGACCAAGAACCAATCAAAGGTAACACTCTGGGGGGGTTATACTGCTAACTACAAATAATTTTGTTATGCCATGAAGACAAATACCTTCAGGCTATAAGAAAGTCTGAGAATAAGAAGGTTTAATAAAATATCATTGAAAAATATTTGGAAGCAGAGTATTCTTATTCCACAATGGTTTTTCTACACAGCGGTATAATTAACCTTACTGCATTTAGTGCTTCTGTATTTTCTCCCGTTCCTTCATTTAGCCAGACTATGGGAAGATTGCTTTGTCATGTATCAAAAAACAAAGTGAGAAAAATCATATTTTGGTCAGAGGCACTTTCCATCTGTTTAAATAATTCAAATATCTAATTTCACTGCCAAAAATAATTTGTCATAAACTTTTTCTAGATAATTTGCTGACTGAAGAGCTACCATAATGTCTGACAAGTTATAAAGTTTCCACGTAATTTTTCATTCTGACCTTATCTGTACACTTTCTTTGTTGTCTATATCAGCCTGAATACTCTTTTTCCATCATTTCCAAATTTGGCCTTTTATTTATCTTCCATGTCAACCCTAGAAAAATCAGAGGATTTTTTTTATTAATCTGAGAGCAGTTGGAAGTAATTCTATACTAAAGGAAATGATAGAAAATACTCCTCACTTCTACATGAGGAGAATTTTAGAGTGCGCCCTCTTAAAGCAAAATGTAGCATAGTAAAACAGAGCTTATAAAACTCTCTTGTCAATAATTAGAGACCAAAATACTATGCTTACGATATTTGAAAGAGGAGTTTCTCTTGGGTTCATGAGGTTTTGTGTAGCAGACCACCAGTCTACTTTATGTTTAAATTGGATTTTAAAGTAAATGTTCTTCAACGTGTTTCACTTATCCGCCTATTGCTCTCTCATTTTGCATTATCTGAGTTACTTTAAAAAAAAAAAAAAAACAAACAAACAGAAAATAACCTGTTTTCATTTTTTAATTAATTTTTCTGTTGTTAGCATTCATGGTTCTATCAAAGCAGCACAGTACAGAGATCTCACGTAAAGAGCAGGGCTAGTGTTTATGCCTTACAAAAGGACGCTGTATTGTTACCTCCATCACCCGCCAGTTCCGGTTAGTCTGGCACGGTGGTGTCAGGACATACATGTGCTCACACATGAACATGAATGTGCACACACACACACATTGTAGCACACTTTTAAAATTTTGTAATGGTTCCAGGCTTTATTTTGTTTTAGTTCACACCCCCTCACCTACATACACACCTCATTCTGGAAGCTGCCTGTAGGAAGAAGAAAGATCCTGGCGTTACTTCCCCAGCTGAAAGGGACTGTCTTCAGTAAGGCACCAAAAATGCCTCGAATAAAAAGGCTGTTTGATGTCCAGGGCTGTGTATGAACACCTGCCAAATACAAAATGAATGCCAATTTTATAAATAGCAGACAGTATGGACGATTCCTGTGAGCATTTTGGGCAAAAATGCCCAAATCTCTCTGAAGAGTGTCTGAAAACTATACCAGCAGAATGACTGCATACCATGTGAAGGGTGGGTTTAGACCCCGAGCTTTCACAGGTTTGTATAGCCTACAATTAAAGAGAATAAACTCAAGAATTACAGCCTGGGCCTCGAGGGAAAAGTACTTTATGTGCCTTTGATGCCTGTTTGCCTCTTAACTAGAAGAGAACGCTGGCAGTACAGTTAGCTGCCTATAGCAAGGGAAGCAGAAACATCTCAGTGGGATGATGGCAGCAGTTTAACCCCTGAGGACTTCTAAAAGCAGCAAAGCGCTGTGCGGTTCACCCCTGATTAACTCCTGAGCAGCTGCTGCTGTCTTGACCTTCAGGGGTAGCATAAAAACAGAGGTGATGAATGAACATCAGAGAAAAAAAATCATCTTCACGTTTAGTGACCTCAAAAGGAAGATGAACATCAAAAAGATAGACCTTACCTGAGCATGGAAATGTCATGACATTCATTTTAGCATGCCTTCACCCAAATCTGTGAAATGCTTGAGCTTGGTTGGGGTACCTCCAAGAGAAGACCTTCCACACATGAAATTAATTTGTAAAGTCTAACAGAAAAACTTTAATTTAAGAAATTTAAGAAAATACTACCTCATCTTTCTTGATCTTCCCTTTGGGATCAAGAATCAGATCAGAGGATCCTCTTCTGTGTTCACATATCTGGGTCTAAAGTTAAGATCTGCTTATATGCGGGATAGCAAGGGAACAGTTCTGGAAAAAGAAAATAAAAGGAGTCTTCATGGAAAACAGTTATAAGGGGACAAAGTACATAAATAGATCAGTACGCTATTTGAACTCTGAGAAAAAATAGAGCCCATGCTCCTCAAAGCTCCAAAATAACCTGTTTGTGCATATTTGATCCCTTTCTTGTCTGATGATTCTCTCTGGCCCTACTTCCAAACCTTTTGGCATTGTGTCTATGCGCAAATACCATGTTACATTTCCACACAAGGGCTGTCTTTCATGTGCCTGTGTCAGAAGACAGCTACATTATGGAGCAAAACCAGAACAGTCCCTAAATTAAGGGAGAAAGAGGTAGGGAAGGCAAAAGTGGCTGTCACATTCTCTATTATGGTAGCTGATTTTCACATCTGCAGAGAAATATAAGCATAATTCAGATGACTTGTCAAGGGAACTATGATTGAATTATCTCTATAGCCCAGCTGAAAGGTGAAATGATGAGCAACCTGGAATTAAATTAAAAACCTAAACCCATTAAAGTATTCAGATTTCCCAGTCTAAGATAAAAGTGAAAACCTTTGAAATTAAGCAGTCTTCCTACCCTTATCTCAAGCTGAAGACGCTGCTGCTTTGGATAACACAAAGGAAGCCAGACTGGATTATTGCTCATTTGAACATTGGTTTTGAAATGCACCATATTTTCCTCAAGAAATGAACATTATTCATTTCAGCTTATACTGGATATCAAAGTAGCTGTAGAAAAGGACACAAAATAAATTACCAGCCATCCTTTGATCCCAACACACTCCCACTGCTCTGCTTCCCCACTCCAGAGAACAATGTAAGGGACCAAATCTCTTTCTTATTCTCAGCAGAGTGCTGCACATCCTGAGTCTCTCAAAGCTCATTCCTTTTCTGAAGAATATCTTTATTCTTAATAAATTTGAAACTCTGCATAAGATTTCCTCAAATGCCGGCTTTCTCACATGATCTCTCCCTTCCCTTCAAAGTGATTCCTCTTAAAATATAATTCATGACTCCCACCTTGTCTGGCTTGAAGAGACAAACAAATAGTTCTCTTTGAGGAATCAAAGTCTATGCATCCATCTACCCCATCACAAGGAAGTACATTTTTGTACAGAAGTATTCCTTTCTTATGTGCAATATAAACAAGAAAACAAACATGTTTTTCTCTTTAAACTGGTTTTCATGTTGGGGCAGTTACACTTTTGCAGCATGTGAAATGAATCCTTGCCTGTTTTCATAAAGGCATTTAGATAATAATAATGATAAAACAATACCATCTCACCTTTATTCTTGAAAGTTCAGTTAAGGCTGAATCACAGCCTGACAACTTAAATTACTGTAAAAACATACAATAAACTTATCATCTCACAAAGCTATAGTTCAAATAGAGCCAGGAGGAATCAAAATCAAACTTACTTCACGTATAACAAAGTGAGACCCGCTCTTCTGTCTATTTATTTGTTTGGGTGATGCACCCACATCCCTTTCCTTATGTCTCTTTACAAAGACTTCAAGGCCACTCATTTTCCCTTTGAAACTTGCATGGCATCAGAATAATGAAGCCCCAATTCCAACAAGGGTCAACGGAAAGAACAGGAATAGAAAAATTTACTAGTACTATTACTGCTATTATTATTGAAAAAACAGCACTTTTCAGCTGCATTTTGAATACAAGGAAAATTGAAGGCAAGACTGTTTCATAGCTCCTCATCCCTTCTACCTCCACAATGGAATCAGCTCCATCCTTCAGCAACTGAGGAGCAATAGCAAACATCTCCTGATATGAGCTGTATCAAAGGGCACAAAATTATTAGGAGGCAGCTAAGGCAAGAAATAATTATTATGACCAGCCTTCTACAACCAGAATTTTCCAAAAATATTTGTAAAGCCCTTAAAAACTCCTCAGTGGAGGAAGGTTATTACTGTGCTGTGGTATGATTTCTCAAGCATTCACCTATATGCCAGATAACAATGTAGATATCAATGGAGATTCCCTCAATAAACATTTTTTTTTAAATTAAGCAATAAAAATAAAACTGTTAAAATGGTATTGCTTTTTCCATCATAAAAATATTATGCTGGTGTAGTTAAATTTCCCTTTAGCCTTGGGTTGGGATTCTACAGAATTAAATATTCCATTTCAAACCCACATATGGTAGTTCAGTGATTTACACCTCATTTAATTTTGCTAGACGTCAGAAGCCTTTTTAATGAGTGCTTGGAGGGTTTCATTCCATTATAGTTCTAGAGAAGCTGATGCTGCATTTTCTTTCAAATTCAAAAATTTAGTTGGCTGAAATCCAATTTGCAATCAAATAATAATGAATTTTTAAAACAACTCCTTTCCAAGCAGAATCTTAAGAATAAAATTTTAAAAGTATGGAACAAATGTGCCAGTTTTATACAAGTCTCTGTAACAATTGTCCGAAAGACAAAGCACATTGCTATTATTTCTCAGAAATAGAACCAGTAACCTTTGGAAAGTTTCTGCACCTAATAAACTGAAAATATTAACAATTTCACATGTTCAGTGTTCTTGTTACATAAAAAAACCCCCACAAGCTAGATGCGAACAGAGTCTGAAAAAGCATCTATTTAAAACCTTCTATACTGCTGCCTCTCCATTGAATTGGACAGGTTGGAAGTGCAGAGGCAGAGCAGCAACCTACACACACAAGCACTGTCAAGGAAGATAAACAGGCTTGATTTTGAGAAACCATGGCAGAGAGCAAGCACTAGCCAAGGCATCAAGAGACTTGAGTCCTAGGCTTGATTCTGCCTCTGGTTTTCTATAGGGGCAGGTCACAGCATTCCATTTATCTCCCTTTAATTTCTAAACCTGGTACAGCCTTTGTAGTGCACCCTCTCTTCCATCCATCTTTCCCTCCTCTGCCTACCTGTCCTCACAACATCATGTATGCAATATGCACTCCTGCCACCCAGAAAGAAAAGACATCTCTCTGTGCTCTGGTAAGCAAAGCAAAAAAAGGACCCATGAATGTTATCACAGACTATTTGGAGAACAACGGACAGAGAAGGATTTCCCAGTTAGTTTATACCAGTTTTGAATAGGTTCACTTTCCTCCACTTTTTATCTGATTGTTTGCAAGTGTCATTTCCATTTTATAAAGATGACTTTCATAAACTAAAATACCATTTATTATCCCAGTGAAAAGTGTATGGCCATATGACATATACTTCATGTATATTATTGATTAGGAGTCTTGCTAGAAAGTTATGTTGTTGAGACCTGCTGAGGTGGCCAGGTGCTCCTTGTGAAGATAATTGCAAACAAATTTACCACACATAGTTAAAAACAGTTATTTATTTACTAGTTTAATATCATGTAGTTGTAAGCATTATCTGATCTATTAGCTAAATATTTATATAATAAATATTAATAAAACAATTAAAAAATAGACAAAGAGCACTCTAACAAGAGCAAGAATTTAATCAACACCCCACTCTCCTGCATATAAACAAAATCTTGCCCTCCCATGCAAGATGCTTTCCTGCTTATTCTGGGAGTAAAAGGGCACTGGTGTCCTCTTACTTCTTCATATAAATCTGCAGGATAGGTGACAGTTCAACTTTTATACAGAAGTAATTTTCATTTTCTGAAAGGTAGGGTTATGTCTTTGGATACAGTGATCCCCCTTCAGTTCCTTTTATTACCATAGAAATATAAAGCTGGAAGGGAGGTCACCTAGCCGTAGCCTTCTCTTTTTTAATCTAAAAGAGCCCCAGTTCACACAGTCTTTCTTCAGAGATCATATTTTCTAGACCTCTGACTGGTCTCTACCATCTCTCACATCTCTGTTCCAAAAGCCGCTTTCACAGTTATTCCATCATACTGAAAGGGAAACAATTCTAAGGCAAAATTAAATGTATTTTTTAACTTTCCTTTTCCCTTTATATTTTTCCTTTTTTTTTATTTCATCAACGGTAAATGCATCATCATAAAGATTTTTTTTCCAGTTATAACATGTCCTAAGTGTCAAAACAACTTTTTCCTTAGTGTTAGGCACGGTCCCTTTTTATATGTCTGCATAATTTACTCAGCACATAGCTGAGTAACAGACTTACAGTTTAGCATTCATACACACGCTAACGATTTCTTTTGTGAATCACCCCAAATTGTGTTTTTCATTATTTCAGTGTGCACTCCTTTACTGTGGCCTGGAATTCCCTTGACATAAAGCACTCTGCAAAGTGACTTTTCTGTGTTACCACCTGGATTAAAGATGAAGAAACTGAGCAATATAATTTTTACTATTGGATAACGGAGATAAATCTTTTCTTATGACTGGTTTAAGAAAGTAATGCACTGAATTAGTACATTTCTATTATTTTCATTAAATTAATACAGTAATCAGCCCTGGAATCTTCACAAACATCCTAAAACTTAGGCACAAATTAGGACATCAAAAATGGCTGTGATAATGTCTATGCAAACGCTTTTCAGTTCTTTCTAGTGTTTGCAGTTTTTTCGAATGTCACCTTGAAATGTTCTTGAAAATATACTTCTTATGAATATAGGTTTCTTGTTTTAGTGAACATTGAAATCTATGGTTCTGCAAAGTAAGATGTGGCTTTGGTTGCAACTATATGGCTAAGTAGATAGGAAGACAATAAATGTTGCTAAAGATCTCAACAGGAGTCATTATTTCCTTACTATTCTCAACATCATGCCTTAGTGTGTTCCTTTATTGTAGGTCTTGTAAGCAAATTCTGAAATACAAACAACTCAACTACATATTTCAGTGGCCATTTGGAATTAAAATGGGTGGCAAGATGATATCACCAATTACTCCATAAGTCTCATTGCAAGTCTAGGTTGAAGTCAGTAACATTTTAGTGCCTTTTCTAGCTCTGTTGCATTATGAGGGACTCAGTTCTTCTCCAGTATAGATGTTCACTTCAAGAGAAAGATGTGTTTGAGAGAGCAACACAGTACAGGCATAGA
This sequence comes from Gorsachius goisagi, assembly GCA_018403395.1. NCBI lineage: Eukaryota > Metazoa > Chordata > Aves > Pelecaniformes > Ardeidae > Gorsachius > Gorsachius goisagi. The sequence goes on from BOSO01005981.1 coordinate 39,542, forward strand.
CACTGAGAATCCCTCACACTGCATCATGGCAGGAAAGGAAATACTTTCCTTGCTTATTTTCAAAAGCCAATGACATTCTGGAAGCACAAGGAATGAAATCTGGGGTTCTGCCTTCTAAAAAGACAGCACAACATCTCATTCTTCTGGTCTTTATCCTCAACTCATCAGCCCGGTAACTGCACATGGAGTTAACCTCCGTTACATGCTACTGTTTCAACACAGATTTTGCCAGTTCATAGCTAGTTGGCCACTGAGTTTAGCTTTGTTTAATTTGTGCTGGACATCAGTTTGTAAGAAAAAGAAAGCAAAAGATAACAGATATGTTAAGCACCTGGGCTTAAGGAGTGGAGACAAATGCCCTTATGCTTCTAGAAATGGTTCTTTCAAGACCATGTAGAAATCCACAGTGCTACCTGACACTCTTCTCAGTCTCTGGCTCACTGAAGGAGTTTTATCTCTAAGGCGCTCAAAGTAGAATCAGCTTTTTCACCTTTAGTTTTAAACAAAAGGCATCGGTGCATTTTGCAAGTAGTAGAACAATTTTTTTCCAACACCACTGCAGAAAGTTCCTTATTTGCCCTTTTCTTCAAAGTCATATTTTAACCTGAAAAAAAATTTATTTCTTGAGACATTTCACTTCCCAAAATTAATTATGATGAAAAATGGGTAGCAACCCCAATGATAGTGATTATTTTCTTACATGTTACAAAAATACCAAAGGTTTCATCAGGTGGAAAACACCATTTTTTAAAACGAAAAAAGCATCTCAGAAGAACCCCTGTAATGAAATCATTCCTGGAAGTCTGAAGAGTTCAGCTGCTTGTACAGGGGGTTTTCAACATGTGACGGCTGTCAATTTTTCTTATATTAAAAAGTATGAACGAGTTATATACTTCTTTTAGATGGCAAAGGAAAAAATACCAAGGTGGGATATTAAAAATGCAGTCTACTGGTTTAAAAATGAAAACCTGATCTTCTGGAGACTTATTTTTCCCTTCCAAAGTGCTTTTGTTCTCTGTCTCCAAGAACACTGAAGCCAATGACCTTCCACCCTCTGGAATAAGGGCTGCAGTATCCAACAGGATGGCATGTTAGGTATAGGCATTGAAAATGAGTGTCTGCTTTCTTAGGATTTGAAACCGAAATTATAATGCTTTAAGTAATAGTATAAAATATCCACTTCAAGTGCAGTTTACAATAAATTCTGTATAGTTGGGCTTCTCCTTTCTAGCTACCAGGGAATAAATGTTCAGCACAAGAAACTCGGCAATCAGAAGCATTGAGCAAATTTGCCCATTTATCCTTCCGTGATTCTCTGAACCTGCATTCCTGCATCTGCTGCATCGACACTTTCAGAACCAGTAGTGTGGAACAAAACCTGTCTCGATCACTTGGCTCAGAACTATGCTAGCAGGGGGGGGAAAAACAAAACAAAAACCCAAACCAACCCAATCCCCCTCTGTAATTCAGAAGACGGTTGAACTATCTTCAGTAACAATTGCTAGAAACGTTCAGTTAGTTAATCAGAATCCTAGACTGCCAGTCGTGCTAGGTAGCCTTGGTTTGTAAATATCCCATACTCTCTCTTTAGCACTGGACAAATTGGTTTCAGATACAAAAACCGTCACGCATTTTCTAAATTGTTGGGAGATAACCCATGTGAGATTATAAACAGCGTAATCTGAGAAATTGGCTTGATGCCTTTGCAAAGGCTTTGATACGGACTGTTGGCTCTCTCCAGCATTTTGAAAACAGTTAAACATATTTGCCTGGTAGCAATGTTTTTCCATTGTTCTCTCATCCCAGCATGGGATCATAAAAGATGGTGTCTCTTTCTAGGCGTAAAATAGAGACTGACCAAAAAGAATGGTGTAGGAATGACAGGAGGCTGCAATGTACAAAGGAGGGGAAGAGGGCAAGTGTCAACCTCTGGGCATGATCAGAGGCAGGGACCTGCACGGAGAAGGTTTCATTTCTTCTCCAGCACTGGATTTTTCTTGAACTGGTAGAGCAAGGAATCACTGTTTTGAACAGTTGTAAAACTACCTGCTTAAATTACTACATGCCTTTGGAGTGAGAAATAAACTGTAAGTTAAAGAGACCAGAAGGCTGGAGCTCTGGAAAGGAAGGTGGATATAGACGTCTTTAAGGAGGCTGCTTTGGGTCTGGGAGAAAAGTATAATTTTTCTGGATTATAGACCCAAAAAAACCCATAACAATTCAGGGGATTAAAGCTCCAATTCAGAGGAAAAAGAGACTAAAAAATCTGAACCTGGGCTATAAGCAGATACTTAAATTGCTCCTTATTAAGCAAAGGACTTAGCAATTTGTTTAATTTATATCCAGTTAAAATGAAAGAAAGTTCATCATACGCTTAAATGCTTTTCTAAATTGAAACTTCACAACCTTTTTCTGGAAACTGATAAGGAGTATCTACAACAGCATAGACTTGCTGTAGCATCTTCCCATAGTTCAGTATAGTCACATTTGTACAGCTACTAAATGCAGTCTTTGTCTACTTTTAAAAATTAATGCTCCCTGTGGGACCTTTGTTAATAGTCAGAACTTAATTGCTTTACAATGCCTTTTCATGCCAATCAAGACCATTTTTAGCAACTTACTGGACTGTAGTACTAACAAATCGTTCATCCCAGCAGTGAGAGTATCCAAAGCCGTTATACAGAACTGGGGAAGGTTTTCCTCCAGCAGAGTCTAAACTGTGGATTTTGTTCCTGTGTTTGTTTCTACTGCACATCACCTTTATTTATGAGAAAAACTGAAGTAAATCAATATTTTTGCTGGTTGGGATTTCTGAATTTAACTACTGCTTGACCTTTCTTGTCCTTGTCAGATTCATTCTGCTCAGTAAGAAGGGAGTTCACTTAATTCTTCACCATGTGAAGGTAAAATTTTTAACTAGCTGAATAAACAAAATAAACCAGGAATTTTCTTTTCTCTAGATAACCAATTCTTTTTAAAACAGCCTGTCCTGGATTTTACATAGCGAAATACTTAAAAAATCTGACCTACCGCTCACTGCAGTAACCAAGAATCTTTTATTGACTTCGTTGGCCTTTGGATTAGGATCTACATGAAACTGTGGCTTTGTGTTTTAAGACAAATAAGAGAACAGAATTTAAAGGGACACATTGTTTCAAACAGACTCATTCGATTCCTTAGCAACAATTTAAGAAGTCACAAGGGAAATGAGTTTTTATGGTCTCATCATTTCTTTGATGTAAAAGTGCACACTCCATCTTTTTGGCATTTTGTTCAACAGCGGAGCACATGAAAAAAGAGCCCCACTGTGCATAAAGAGAATAAAATATGTTCAAGAAGAAACAGGGAAAGAGATTCAGGTTAATACGAAGGTCAACCTCTTTCTGTGTTTCAAATCTATGCTTTGCTGAGATCTTAAAGAGAAGTAAAAAAAGCTTTAATCTTCAGTGCTGTCATCCCTTAGCTGGAGAAGAATTAAAAGCCAAACAGAGATGTTTTGGCTGATGTTAGAGTGGTAAATTGCTGTTAAATTTTTAAATTATCTGTCCCTGAAACACCAGACCTTCTATGACACACATTGCACTTTATATTAAATAAAGCTAATGCCTCATTAAGGTTATTAGCAATCTCTCAGACTATTTTTATGTTTCCCTCCCCTCTTCCTGCCCAGGAGGGCAGTGCACTAGCCTGGCCCGGGGAACCTCAGCCCGCAACACAGCAACAGATCTGGACCAGTTCGGACAAACCAGCCCCTCACCCTGACTGCTCCTACACCATAACTGGACAGAATCCCAAGAACCAGCTGCAGTCTGACGCCATCCCACAACTCAGAGATTTGAGTGCCCTTCCCTTCCCCAGCATGTGCTGGCCAGCAGTGACCATGCCCCTTCAAGTAGGCAGCGGGTACGAACATTGAGCCTGGACCCAAGACCTCTCTGAGCACAGGGTACAGGCAGCCCAAGCTTCCTACCTGCTGAAGGGGAACGCAACATCGCTGCCTCAGCGACTCGTTGGAGAGCAAGCAGGCTGAACTGCAAGGTGTTCAGATATTACGAGATTGGAGATGGACCCTGAAGAGCAAAGCACCTCAACAGGCTCTGTGTGAATGGCAGGTCTGGAAAAGTCTCCCTCTCCAGTAAGTTGAAGAACTCTCACACTCTCCCCAGGCTCACGTATTTTGATTTGGGGGGTTCTTTTTTCTAATTATTAAAAAAAAAGGCAAAACAAACAAAGGAAGTTACTACTTAGAGCATGAGCTGACAGGAATGCTGTAGAAATATTTCATCAGCTACTTTGAGACTTAAAATGTTTTTTTAATGCCAATATTTTATTCATCTACTCAGTTACCTCTTCTTTGCAGGAGAACTGCTAGACAATTACCATGCCTTCTATTTATAACCTACCAAAGCTGAAAGTCAATTCTTTCAATCATATAGCATAAGTGTGTTTCACCAGTACTGGTGGAAAGAATGAAAATTGTCTTTTCTGCCTAGCTGTATCCTTTCCCTCCGTAAAAGTGAAAAAGTAATATAAAAAAAGACAGTGACCAATTAAAAAAAAAAACACCCAAATCTGTCTTCCAAGTATTGTACAACCTGGGGTATATTATATTTGATAAAAAAAGCAGGCAAGAATCTGTGTTTGTAGTAACACAAGGAAGAGGGAAAAGGTTTTCATATTGACAGAAAAAATTCCCTATTGTTTAAAAATATGAACACGTAATTTGGATGTGATAACGGGAAGTATGGGGGAAAAAAAGAATAATAAATATTTAATAATGTTAATAAATGTAATAAATTAGAGGAAGCAGCTTGTTTGGCATTTTCTTAGAGAGGTGACAATAAACATAGTGTATTTTGCTATTGTCCTTGCATATTTACTTGAAGTAGTATTCCCTAGGAACAGACTACTGAACTGGGAAGCTAAGTTTCCATGTTTTCTTTCTGGTCTGTGTCCATAAGCTATTATTTTTATTTTCCCTTTTTGTATAGTCATCTTGGAAAGGGTTCATATTTAAAAAAATTAAGAACTTCCAATTTTGGCCTTGCATCTTTATTTCCTGCACTACAGTCTTCCATTATAGTTCCCCAGAGGACGAAATGGTCTATTTTTCCATTTTTTTACTGGGGGGGGTTCCGTGATTAAACAACATTTTTAAAATTTAACTACTAGTGAAAGCACAGCTTAGGGCATCCCTGGGAAGAAAAAAAAGCAGAGTTCATAGATGCTTCTATTTTCCAGCTCGTAGGAATGGCTGCTTCAGCTCCTACTCATGGAGTAGGAACCACTTTAAATGGATCTCGAAAGCTGGCAAGAACAACTGTGTCTACTTCTACCCCATAACTGGCTACTCCTGTGCCCCAAACAGCCCATCTGTAGTTAATTTAAAAAGGTGATAGAGAATATCACTATCTGAATGCTGAATACCAAATGAGTAGAAGTGCAAAACCACAGCCGTTTTGGTTTACAAAATCCTTACTACAGCAATAGAGGCTGCTATATTCTTTGCCATTTGATCAGGAAAAAAATCCTGAGAAATGGTAGCAGCATTAAGATTTTTCTAACTCTGATCCAGATGTAAAACACGTTTCATTTAGCATGCCTAAAGCCAACAGCTCTCTGTGTAAGTACAGAGCTCAGTGCCGCATTACGTTAGCCTTGAGTATCTTTGAAATTTAGTTCTGTTCCCTTTGATTTTTTTATTGTGTTAATCTTCCGTGTTCAAAATGTTGGCGTTTAACTGGGGGAGTTTGCCAGTTCAGGTGTTTTCCAGGAAGATGCTCCCTATTTGGCATCATCTAGGAAAGAGGCTGATTAAATGCACCGCTAGCTGCAATGATTTTTAGTAGAGAAGAGGGAATAAGCAAAGTCACAGGTTGAGATAAACAGCAGCATGAGATTACAGCATCAGAAGGAAATTTATTTGGAATAGAAAACAAGGAATAAATATTTTTCTCTTCACCGTGAACAAACTTTACATTTCAATCCTCTGGCTTAGTGCCTTTAGCTCTCATTTTAGGCTTCTTGTTCTACTGAATATTTTTGCATCAGAATTCTGCAGTCTAATGGCTTTTCAGCATCAATTTAAAGTTTTTCTTCACCCTTTCATCCTTTAGTAACAAGCATAGACACAAACATACCTGTTCTACTTTTTGTTCCTCAGTAGCTCAAGTGCAATTTATACTTTTGCTTCTTCAATAACCAGTCACTCAAGCATATTTAAATGTGTAGCTGACTGGATTCTGTGTGAAGATTTTTGAAACTATTTCTGCGCATAATATTTACTCAATGACTAGAGAAAATCTTTCCAATATGTGTATACAAAATATTTGCGTGTGAAGGTGGCACTTTTAAACTAGGAAGAGATCATATCCCTCTAGATAAAAAAATTGTGGGTGCTCTACAGAAACATCAACCCGTATTTCTCTGTAGCTGTACTTTAATTAAATGCATCTTGTGAGGGTGTGTAGGGGGTATGAAGAATATGCCCTTTGTAACACAGGCAGTACCCTGCAAATTGTGGTCACCAGAACCGATGTGAATAATGGATTTGTAAGCGGCTGCAGAATCTGCTGCCTCATCCCGGACTTGCACCGTTATTGATTTCCTGCCCATGAACCCTTCTCCCTCGCCCTTCAACCCGCCTCCACGGTGAAGTGCACTCATGAAGTATAGCCAAACGAGAGCGCCTAAAGATCAGACTGAAACTGCAGAGCAACACTAATATGCAAATATCTGCTGCTGTCAGTGTTTTTTTCTAAGGAAAACTGCTTTTTAGGATAGCTGTTTTCCATACTCTTGCTTTCCTCTGCCTTCAGACAGTCCAGGGAAGGTACAGATGCATTAGGCATCCTGGCAGGTTGTTATTCTGCTGCAGAGGGAATGTTTCATGGACCTTTTTGGCATTGATTCCTGGCCAAGTTTTGGAGAAGGTCAATGCAAACTACCCCTTCACATCACCACAAACTATGCTGGTTTTGGCTTTGACACCCACTAGTGGAAGGCAGTAGTGTGCCAAGTGTCAGAGAAAGTGTATTTGTTTAGAGATGACACTTATCAACAACACAGTGAGTGCCAGAATTCCTCTTCTGTAAAAACAATCCTGCAAGTGACTGGCTGCAGTCAACAGTGTACAAGGAGCAACCACTGAAAAGAATTCCCCAAACACCCCAATTATAGTACATGGGCGCTGCTTTTGCAAAGCAGATAATAGCTTTTCTGATACTTGTTAAGAAGAAAAATTGTCGAAAACCTACATAACAGTTCCTAATATATAAACCATAATTCTACAATGCTTTAATAATATTGATGAAAAACAGAGACACGTCTGGCGGAGGAGGAAGAAAGAAAACCATCATCTTAAAAGTGAAATTGGTGCAAAGCCAAAGAACAGTATTATTTTAATAATAATGCTGAGGTATATCACCCTTTTAGAATTCTGTACAAATTATCTGCCAGACTGTTTAGGAATAGATGTCGTGTCTTAGCTAGAAATATTCATTCAGAGAAAAACAAACTAACCAGCTGCCAATCCCCTGACTTATTGTCAATCAAACTGCACTATAAACAAGACAGAGATGATTGTCAGGCCAGTTACAATGAGGAGTTCAAATCTCAGTCCCCTGACTGATTGTCAGTCAAATTGTATTATAAACAAGAAAGATATGACTGTCAATCCAGTTACAATAAGATGGCCTTCAATACATAGGACAAGACAAAGGAAAAAATTGTATCTAACCTATTGCAAGAAAAATAGAAAATTATTTGAAGTTAAGAAATGCTATCATAAACCGTTTTCTTTCTTCAGTCTTTTTGCTTTTTCTGTGTCCCCTCTCTCTCCCATTTAATAGCTGAAGAGAAAGGGAACTCCCTCAGCGCTACCACTCATGCCTGTGGCAGACATCTCGTCCACATGAAGCTCTGTTCCAAAGAGTTGCATCTATTGCAACAGTGAATAGCATCGCTCATCTGCCTGCACCCTGGGAATCCTTGACAGGTGTATTTTAGCAACCTCCATGACTTGCCTCCCTTTTAAACTCTTCCCCTTTCTGTAGCATGCTGGCCAAATTCTTTCTCACATGTCTGAGGCTGTCTGGAGAGGGGCAGAGCACTGGTCAAGGGAGGCAAACAGATGAGAATCTCTTGCTTCGGTAATTAGTTCTGATCCTTGCAATGCTAAGTAGAAATCCGGCGAGCAGAGGAAGGGAATGAGTGTGGACCCGGACTGATGCAATCCAATTTGGGACTTAAAGAGAAAGCAGCGGTGAAAGCAAGATTACAGCCAATGTATCCATTCGCAGCCCAGTCCATTCCATCCTTCTACTGGTATCTTTTTTCCTATACCTACATAGGGTCTAGGTTCTTCTGTGTCACTATTTCCCCCTCCCTCAACCCTTATTTTTGTCTAAGATGTTATCTGGCTTGAATTATATGACAGTAACGCTGTCTTTAAAATGTAAGTGTAATTGAACAAAAATGCTACATCCTTTCATTCGTACTTAACCTTTAAAGGACACATTTATTTGAAAATACCCAGCAGGGCCCTCCTTCTGACTCTCTGGCTGAATGCACCTGTAGGATTCTCCAAATTTATCATGAGCATAATAATGCAGGAATGAAAAATATGATAACACTTTTTTATTATTATTTTTAGCTGAAAATGCAATATTCATTTGTGGAAAATGTCAGGATACTTTTTAGAGTTTCTGTGTTGAATGTCACAGTTCTCCCAGTTTCTGATACACTATTTATACAAAAGAAGATGCAGTTCAACCTCGTTTTCACCCAGAAAAGAATGGTAGGGACCCTGTGAAACAAGGCTTGTTGGGCAAGAAGGCTGAGACTCATTTCTGCACATGGAAAGTAGGAGCCATGTGCCACCGGGAAGGGACCTTTTTGATAAAAGGAACACAAAAAAAAAAAGAAAAAAGAATCACATAGCAAAATTTTTGAGGCTGACCAGGCAAAAGGACTGGAATTTGAAACTTAGGTTTATGGCGATGCCATGGCTTCAGAGGATCATATTATCAGCAGTAAAGTAATTCATGAGTTTCTGAAGCAAGAGGAGATTGCAAAGACTAAGGGAAGACCCCTCTTACCGTAGTTGTCTGAGTCCTGAATATTCTCTCTCCCAGTCAGCATCAAGCACCATCCTGCGGGGAGGTCTGAATGACCACCCAGCCAGAGGCACTGGGTGTTTTTTTTTTCCTGCTAAAGACAGACTGACTAATGTTTGTAAATTCTTTGCAAGCTGCTGGTGTCATCGCTACGTATCAGCAGTTTAAATATTCAATAGTTTAAGTAAATAGAGGACTGCAATGCTGCCAGCCTGATAAATATCAGAGGATTAAACTTGCTTAGAAAACTGAAGTAGTTGCAAATTAATTTAGTATATTTAAGCTGCATTTAGGAGAAGGAAACCCCTTCATTTTAATATTCAAACTCAGTGTAATTTTTACGTGCACACTGCTCCACTCTGTTCCTAAGTACATCAGAGGCAAATAATGCTGTTTCTTTGGGCAGATGGATACATTACTAAAAATGACAAGCCCATTAGATCAACAAGGACTATATAATTATCATGGGGAAATAAAGCCAATAAATCTATCTGGTATAAATTATAGGCTTATGAAGTCATACATAATGAAATAAATATTTAATTTTTCTAAAATCCAAAATCTCACTTTAGAAACAGGAATATTAAAAATTAATTTCCATTTCTTATGATGGGTACAGTGTGGTTGAGTGTTTTCAGCATGGGCATGTACTCCCAAGCACTTCTTGATCCTGTTCCTGGTTCTGACATTGATTCACATCGTGGTCCGAGACAAATCACTCAACCTCTCTGTACTCCTTTGCCCATCTGTAAAGTCAAGATAATGCTCACACACTTCACAGAACCATTAGGAGAATTAAGAAACATCTGTTCTGCATCTTGAAGACATGAAATACTCTAAAAATGCAAAATAGTATTATTCAAGAGATGGATAAAACCTTCCAGGGCTTGGAGATTTTCGCTTTGTCACCAGATTCCTTAGTACCTGGCAGGAGTGATTTCTCCTTCAACAATTTGGTCAGCTCTCTTTTTCTATAAGATTTATTATTTCACTCTCCTGGCTAAGTCTGTCACCATTAACAGAGAGATGTTTACTGTAAGTTGGCTCTTCCCTAAAAATAATTGGCAGCATGTTCCTTGTGGAGGCACAGCAGAGAGCTCATCCTCTGCGAAAGACTCAACCCCTGACAACGCAGGTCCTGCTCTACGAACAAAGATTCAAACAGTGTCTGCTTCCTAATTATGGAGAAAAGGTGGAGGAAAAGGGCTGTCGAGGGATATGAAATTATGCAATGGGAGCAAAAAACTAAGAGAACAAGAAAGGTTTAATAATTAGAACTTTTGCTATGTATCTGAATAGAAACAGCTTCTCTACAATGAATGAAGAAAATATTTCTTTTCATCAAGAATTTTACAAACCACATGAAACAGTGGGTAGCAACTCTATGAATAAGATTGCAAGATTTGTATTTCAAAACAGAAGTACAATTGGTTTCCAATTGTTCCCATAAAATCTATTTTATGCTATCCTCCATATTAAATCTACCCATTCTATGCAGCATGCTTCCAAAATTATTTGATTTCTTTGTCTGCCTGCCTTCTCAGGCAGTATTTCTTCATCTCACTTCAGTATTTATTTACTTTTCTGAAGGAAAAGACAAATGAAATGAGTGATTTTTTTTTTTTAAGCTAAAAGACAAGCATATCTTCATTGATACAATTTCAAGTAAATTTTATTTGTACACCTGAATTCCAGTAAAATATTTTAAATACGTAGGAATGGGGCTTGTATTCTAAAGTAGTCACTCTAAAAAAAAAAAAAAGTAATATAACACTTTCTAATTGACTAGGGAGAAAGATAAGATTTGAAACCCATTTTTGTCAGAGGTGGTTTAGAGGTGGTTTTACATGTTCTGCTTGCTTGAGTGGCATTAATAATGACCTTTGCATGATTCACTCAAAAGCCTAACCTGGAAAGATAGCCAGCTATGCTTTAATTGCCATTATTATGGAATTCACTTTGGCCTTGAAGTCTTTAGTGGCTGTAAAATAGCATCTATTCCAAATAAGCTCTGTTCTCTACTACCGATCTATCTCCTGTATATACAGTCAAAGATTACAAGAGCAGAAGGAATTATTATCACCATACCTCCTCTTCAGACTGATCTTTTGGATATCATCGGTGGTAAATGTCCTTTAGCCCTGATCAAGCTGAGGCTGAGCTAAAGTTCCTCCTCCTAGGAAGTCGATGATCTCGATTTAAAGATTTCATGTATCCATTCTTCTTTTGGCCAGTTATCTATCTAATTAGAAATGTTGTTTCTTATTTTTTAGGCACTGGGTATTTTGGCTGGATCTTGTTATGCTTTTGTGTGAGAGGTAAAGAAGCTGTCACTAGGAATGGCAAAATAAGTATTTGTAGGCTGATCATATCACTTCTTAATTTTCTTTTAAAGAAGAATGAGCTCATTAAGCCTCTAAATACATGTCAGGTTTTTCCAAACCTTTAATCACTTTTTTGTAGCCCTGTAGTAAACCCTCTCCATTTTGTCAGCTTACTACTTTCTAAAAAACCCTATTTTAAAATGAATGGAATCGTTCCACTGTGGTCTCAGCTACAAAGCAAACCTTTCTAGAAAGTAATCCTTCACTGCAGTTTCTGTAGATATGTAAATCCATGCTCACAGGAGAAAGATAAAATGACAATACCCGAAATAATCAGTTTACCATGCAGCCACCAAACTACTTCCTTTCCACGTACGTCATATGCAGCACTGTTTCCATCAACCAAGGCAAATCATTGAAAATATGTGGGGTAAGCTTTGACCACCAGTAACTACAACTGTCCTGAAGCTACACGGACAGAAAAAGACCTGAAAAGGAGCTGTGTCTGTGGCAGTAATATCCTTTCTTTCCCAGGCAATTTACAACATTTCACAACCACCACCTCAGGATTCACGTACCTGGAGCACTTTAACTGGGCATACAGATGTTGCGCTCCAGATTTGGATGAAGGGTTGTGCTGACACAGCCTAGGGAGCTCAGCAGGGTTTGCAGAAGAAGGTCACGAGGCAGCTGGAATCCGTCCGCGTCTGTAAAGGATGGGGGCAACCCACTGGAGCACAAGTGTGGGCTGTCAAAGGCAAGGATACGTGGTACTACAACAGGGGTTTGCTTCTATACGTTGAACATTGGATATGCTAGTGTACATATCCATACCTCTATAGCTATTTACCTATGTATTTTGCTCATCCACAAAACCAGCATAGTGCCCTAAATATGTCATCATTTCTAATATATGTAAGTGCTCCAGCTGACCCTACCAACACCTATAAAACTGAAAGGGGTTTGAAGCTATACATGAAAAAACAATTTCTGAGAAGTCCTTCTTTTGTTGTTTGTTTCCATTTGAATTTAAACAAAACAAAAAAAGGTAAAATCTATTTCCTGTCCAGAAAAAAAAAAAAAAAAAGATAAAAATATGTTAATGACCCCAAACAAATTTCAAAGCCCAGAGAAACTGGAGGTTTTATGGCAGCCATTCCCAAATGCACTAGGAATGCTAGCTACAAAATATGCTTTAGATAAATTTTGCAATTTCCGTTTGCTACATTCTCTGGGAGTACTTTACATTCTGCCTTGGGCATAGATCTTGACACAAAGGACTGGATAACGCAGCCCCAGTTCGTGTCGGAGTGTACCTATGCCATGAAAAATCTCACTGCCTTCAATGAGATATTGGTATATCTAAGGCATACTAATATGAGTAAGAGTTGATGACTAACATGAGCATCTGCTTCAAAAAATACCACCGCTAGAGCTGAGATATTATTATAGACAGTCTATTGTACTTGCAAAAGACAAGTAAAGAGTTCTTGGTTGAGAATACATGTCAGAAAAATGACATGTTTTCATCACTTCCAGCCATAGTTAAAAGACTCTGAATACATTACCCAGCTGAAGGAAAAATACTTTCAGCTTTTGTATCACAGTGGGAATCTGTAAATGCAAGTTACAGTGTAACAGACAATTAGTGTGAATTCAACCGTTCATCATTTCTAAAAAGTTAATTTTTTTTTTTTAATGTACACAGAGAAATGTAGCATTTTTTCACCAAGTTTAAAATGCTTCCGTTTTGGGGATCCAAGCTAGTGAAAGGAGTTTAGGGTGGGCAGGACTGACTCAGTAACTGTAGCTGAGTAGTTACTTAATCATAGAATCATAGAATCATTGAGGTTGGAAAAGACCTTTAAGATCATCGAGTCCAACCTTTAACCTAACCCTGCCATCCCACCACTAAACCATGTCCCTAAGCACCTCATCTATCCTTCTTTTAAATACCTTCAGGGATGAGGACTCCACCACCT
>BOSO01005982.1:0-38115 GCA_018403395.1 Gorsachius goisagi
TTGTGGAGTCTCCTTCTCTGGAGATATTCAAAGCCCGCCTGGATGAAGTCCTGTGTAACATGCTCTAGGTGGCCCTGCTTTAGCAGGGGGGTTGGACTGGATGATCTCCCGAGGTCCCTTCCAATCCTTGCGATTCTGTGATTCTGTGAATCAAGAAAAAATGTTCCTTCTATTTCCCAACCTAACCAGTGTGGGTAAGTGTCCACTTGCATCTCTAACAGCTCAGATGACTTACAGACTTATAAAATCATATGTGCAGCAAGGGTGTAAGAGAAATTGCTCATGATGTGCAGCCACTCTGCCAAGACAGAATTTTCCAAAGCTTTTTTATTATTACCCTCTGGATACTTTGAACTAACAGGATGTAACAAGAGAATTAAACTGAACAGACTGCTAAAATACCTGCTAATTAAATTTGTTTAACTTCTTCCAGTATCAATCTATGTGCAGGATACATTTTTAAATGATTAGGCATATGAGACCTTTAAAACATCGTTAACTGTTTCATTTTCTAACTGTTCTGCATTAGCTGAATGCTTTTTGAACGTCTTGAATATGTTTGTACTTCGTTAGGGCTGATGCTAGTGGAGAGGTGTTCTGTGGCTTCCTTTCTGTAGGCAGGAGAAATATCATATTAATGTCACCTTCCTGGCCCAGTTTAAAAGGAGGGACGCTGAGCTTTACAGAGCAACAGCACAAAATCATTCTGCATAGTACTAACCTAAACCAAGAGATTGAACAGATTTCCTTCAACTCAGGGAAAGCAGGCTGACCTACATACAAGCAGAGACCAAAACACCCTTTTCATGCAAAATTAGGAAAGGGGCATGGCCAGCAATACTCCCTCTCTACTACTCATTGAACAATTTGCCTATTTATGATACTAATGATTTTTCCAAGAACTGTCCTCTAATTCCACAGAATTCAAGGAAAATTTTAACAGCTTTTACAGATCATTACACAGGTTGGACTTTAATCTTTGCTGGGGGAATTGTGTGATTCAAGACAGCTGTACTGCAGCTATACAGCTGCAGTCATTTCCCTTCCCAGAAAGAGAAACCTTCTCTAGCTCCAAGAGAATTATTTCCCTTCAAGATAACTTTTGATGGTACTGAGAAACAGCTGTTGAACAAAGTGGGGGGGGATCCACAACAAAAAAGACGCAGGCAGGTAATACAAGAATACCAGAGGTACTTTCACCAAGCAGGGAGAGAAGCAAACTAATGTTAGTAGATCTGTGCCAACACTCAGACCTGGTTCAATATTTCTCACTTTGGGTCCCAGAGGATCTGTTCTTTTAAACGGAATGAAAATTGCTTCTGATGTCTGTGTATTGCCTTAAACAGCATAGCAATATCCTGCATGTTCCTGGCAGAGCGTAATTTTCTTTCTTACGCAAACCACCAATTCCTTGCAACAGACTGTGGTATTGTCAGCTTGCTTATGCCCCGGATGCCTTGTATCTCTTGTAGCATTTATACTACCACGCTACTTCAAGTTGGCATTCAAAGTCCACATAAACCTGGAATACTACTTGGCTTTAAAAATCTAGAAGTAGCATATTGTTTTACTCTTATCTGCTTTTATTTTATCTTTTATTTCTATCTCATTTTAATTTTTACAGTAAAAGCTCTGTGAATCTATTAATAAGCACAGAAGACCTCCCTCGCTGAAAGAAAAGCTAAGTTCAGCAATGCACCTGTGTGATTTCTTAAACTGGTTCATGAGTACATTTTCCATCTTGAAGCAAAGACCCCCATTTAGCCGTTGCTCTAACAGTGGCTCCAGATCATGATGTCGCATAAAGGGAGCCTGAACAATGAATCCAGGCTAACTCTGAACTTGAAAATGCAGCTCTAATTTATAGTAAAATCAGATTTACACTCTTTCCACCTTTATATCTAATTCACAGCTCACCTTGCCCAAGCAGATCACAACCATACTGGTAGCAATGCTTTACACAGTCCTCTCTCCCCAGCTATCCAGCTCTGCTGTGACTGCTCCCAGTTTCAAGACCCCACCCTTCTCCCAGGTGAATATAATTTAGATTTTCTACTACTCCCCTACAACCTTCCACACCCCTTTATTAAATCTCTTCTTGTTGAGGCAAAGATAGCAAGAGATTTTCTGCATTTTAATGCTTTGTTATATAAAGCACACTAATAGGTAAGGTATTATAATGATATATTCTCCAACACCGTGGAGTTTCTATCTCATTGCCATCACCAGGTTGAGCGCTGTATTCCAGTTCCTTTTTTTAATCAGGACAAGCCCAAGATTCTTTCTGAACTTTATTTAATTATAATAGAGTGATATGAAAAGAAGTAAATTAATACTTTCCGTGGAACTTCTGGAGGTTCAGGCTTGCAGGGATTCACTGTCGTACTGGGGAATGCTCCAGCACTGATATCTTCAGGCTGGTTAGGCAGAAGAAAAGAGGCAGAGGTACCCAGGAAGGTCCGGAGGCTCCCTGCTTTCCAAAGCTCACCCCTGCATTAGTTTTCCACAGCAATCCCATTGCACTGTCCAGGCAGCCTCAACTTCGCCTTCTATGCTCCGCTGAACTGTCCCTTATAAAAATACCCACTTGTCACTAAGCTACTGTCCTTCTTTCCTTCCATACTGCATCTCAAACATAAAACATGACAAAATGAATTACTCCTCCTACAGTAATATTCCACATCAACAAATTCCTCCATGAAAACTTCCACATTTCCCCTGAGAGTCCAATAAACACTATAGGGAAAGAAAAACATTCTAGGTCTACAGCATCCAAAACACCCCACAGCTGGTGCAAAATTAACATGAGTTTTTGGTGCAATTTTGTTGGTGTGAATTAAAGCAGAATTAGGTCTCAGAATATCTAGGTGCACGCCTTGCAGATTGACATGGTATTTTATTGAGTAGTCAGTGCTTTTTCCCTGATAACATAACTGTACAGCAAATGTTTTGTGATGGGGAAACTTAGGATTGTTGTCTTTAACTATTGTGCGGTGAGAATGAGAATGTAAAAAAATTATTTGGTATGTAGGAGCAGGGTAAAAACTAATGTCTTGCCAAGGACACGACCGGGGTAATTTTATGCTCATCAGTCCCTACTTCTCTTCCCTAACAAAAATCTCATGTTTTTTACAACAGGAGGAGGAAACTCAAGTCCTGGCTGCAAAGCTCCACCAGATGTGAGACCGTGGAAGAAAGGGTGAGACTGAGCATTGACAAGGTGGCACCTAAACTAATGGAACACTGGTGGGAGTGAAAAAAACCAACCATGAGTCTAAGCATCTCTACTTACAAGGTTTCCAATTTGGAAGAGCTGTATTAAGAAGCATAAAAGAAAAGAAGAGACCTGGATACTAGATAGGAGAGGAAACCAGGGGCTGGCTGTCCCTGCTGAGGCACCTTGGTGTGTCCTCCTGAGGTGCCACCATGTTTCCCATACAAATCACATGGCAGCCTTTGCTGACACCTTGCTGATACACCTGCTCTACCTCATCGTTTCTCACTTAAACCCGATGCTGCCCCCTCAGTGGCACCTTGGTGCTCCCCACTTGAACCCCGATGCTGCGGTGACTTGGTGTTTCCCACCCGGACCCAGGCCCTGCCCCAGGGTCACCTCAGGGCTGGTCCTCAGCCCCTGTGGGCAGCCCGGGGCAGCCTCCTGCCCCTCCGCAGCCGTGGGGTGTTGCCCATCTCAGGCCCAATCCAGCTGTGCCGGTCTGGGACCTTGCAGGGAGAAGGTAGTCCCCACCATGGGCGTGTAGAGCATTAGCCCCACACCTCACCCCCTCCCTACAAGCCAGCCCCAATGGGGATCCCTACAGCCCGTGCCTACTACCAGAATGGGTCAGGATCAGCTCTTGTGCACAAGAAAATGTCTCTCCTGTTCCTTGCCTCTGCCTGTGCCAAGCGTGAGTCACTAGGGTTCAGATAACTTTGTAATGGCCAAAGATCTTCCTCTCTGAACAGCTATAAAAATGGCATCATTCTGAGAGGGTGATCAGATTTATTTTTAATGTGGATAAGCAGCATGCATTTCCTTCTTCTCAGAAGCAGCTGAACCATCTGGGCTGAGATTTCCCTCCCCCAAACCTCTATGCTTGAGACAGATGCTTAAGTGGAGAAGTTTAGCTTAAATAATTGCTGTTTAGCAAAAGCATACACTATTGGGAAAAAAAAAATGAATGAAGGCTCTTATAATGTCTGGTAATTTTGGTAAAGGGCGCTAATACTAGGCCAGCACATAATCACATTATGAATAGTTGTGTCTTTCTCTGTACACCCTGATGGCAGGCAGATGAATGAGAGGATAGGATGAGAAGTAATAAATGTCCTTGTGTAGAAAATCAACCGGAGATTAAGCAAGTCCTGGTCTCTGGGTACATATTTTCACTATCTTCAGAAGAGAGAGATAATGGTGGGCAACACTTCACTCTATGCCGAAGTGTTTCATTCTCTCCTCCTCAAGGTTAGTTACACTTTTTCCTTCATTCTGCAATCTGCTGTAAAGGCTCTGTTGCTGAATTGCAGTCTTCCATTGACAAAAGGACACCATATAAACTAGTCTAAACCGCCCATTAATGTCTCTAAGAGTAATGACCACATCCCGCTAAAAACATACATGTAGCAACACTAGCCATGAGAAATGCCACTGGCTCTATCGCCTTTCCTCTGAGTTTCTGCCATTTTCATTGTTCCTTGTGGTTGCACTGTAGGTGCATTGGCTGATCTGCAGCAGTGTAGTGTTGAAACTGGACCGTTTCCCTAATATTTCGTTTGGTTTCTTCATTAAATCATTGCCAACAGAACGCTTCCTGCTCTTGCCCTTACATAGCACAAATGATGGCAATGAAAGGATGTGTGCAATTACTAAGCACGCTACAGGAGGGAACTGGATGTAGGCACCAGCCCTTAACAAAACTGTCTTGTTTTGGTACCTTCTTAGGTGTAACTGGTATACACAGAAAATGAAAACTGTTTTTCAGTGAGGCTATGAAAAAATATTCCTATTAATGACTCTAACGGAAGAAAAGAATGATGTTTCACTGGAGGCTAGCTAGCATGAAGCATCATCAGTGGCAAGTCTAACACATTTTGACTGGTGAAGGTCTCAGCAGAAAACTTAATAGCAGATTTGTGCACAAGTGCAAATATGTGCATGTGTAACAACTGATATTTGAGTGAGCAGCACAGCACAAAACAAGAACAGCATATGTTATTCCTAATGGTAACACGATAATATTAAGAAGACAAGACAGCTTAAATGTTACACTTTGAAAAACAGAGAAAATAACCATTGCCTTGTAAAAGGCCTTGTAATTTTCTGCTACATGCCTCTTTTTGCACTAAGGCTGAATTACCACATGCTCATCTTTGAAAGCTTGGGGATAGCCAGAAAATTTCCTACTGAGGGGTACTGTGCAAGTGGACAAACATGTGAAAACTCCATGATGCATTTAAGCACTGGTAAAAAAAACATATATGGAAACTACATGTTGGTGTATGCTGTAACTTGTGACATCTTGCATTTGTTGTGGCATTTGTTACATCTTGTGCTGTGCTGCATGCATGTGACTATTAAGGCAGAATAGCAAAGAAATGTTTTAGTGAGGTTTCTGAAGTTCTGGTGGGTTGGACCCCCCTATTCCCAAGGCAAGAGCTACCCCTGTTCTTTTTGTCTGGCTCAGCATCATCATCCTTCTCTAAATCAGTCCTCTATAGCAATAATAACCCATTGGGACACACTAAGAAAAAAAAATCTGGGACCGCCCTGAGACTGACCCATGACAGAAGAACATGCTGTAGCTCCTTCCTGGCCTGAGCATGCCATTATAATTACCATAAAAAAACCCTCACCAAAATATAGGGCTAATATATGTTTCTGCATATCCACATATAAACACTAATGCTGACATGGCACAGGGTTAGCATATGACTCAAAAATAATTGTGGGTCCACCAGTTTAGATATAAACTTCACATTTTGGTGCATGTTCTTCTTGACTGTATAATGCTCCTATGAGCTCTTTAAATAATAAAGGAACTTGGGGACATTTGCAGGTTGGAAAACATTGGTATAACAGAAACTTTTCTACTGACTCATACTAATACCCTTCTTCCCATATTCATGGGCTGTTGGATTTCTCAGGCAGAAGAAATAGTGCAGTTATACTGCACATGGGATTTATTAGAGAAACTGTGCAGGGACTGTGGCAGCAGTAGGAGTAATAATGAGAAGTTCATATTGTACCAATTCTTTTCGTCTCCATTTTCAGAGAAGACATACTAAGAGACACTCTGCTTATATCACCATGTGAATGAAGATTATTTTGTAGCTGTCAGGAAGAATTTCCCCTTTCATTAGGAACAGGCCAAAAGTTCTCAGATAAAAGAGTTCTGCATAAGAAAATACTGTTCTACTATGTGGGCCATATCAGGCTTGTTAGCTATGGCTGCAGAGTACCATGGATTATTCAGTGCACGAGCCTTCTACACAGCCAGGGGAGATTGGCTTTCATTAGATAAAATTCTGTTCTTCCTAGGAGTAAAATAGATATATGGAGCAGGTGCTGCAAATAAACTGTCTTGCAAACATTCTAGGAAAATCTCTGGAAAATTACTTTTTGTTGGAAAAGAAATTAATCATCACCATTTGTCTTTATCTCTGGTAAATGCATGTTACTATTCTGCAGAATAAAGCTGCATGCATATGTCATGTCCTAGATGCTGAATATTTCCCCCACCTGTTTGATGTTTCCCCTCTCATGTGATACAGACATGGGGCTTGATCCACCTTCTGTGACATCCGTGGAGCTAGATAAGAGACTTGCAAGCCTCACTCACAACAGGTATAGGTTATTTTAAACAATGTAAAAATAATCTTCACCATAACTTAAATGATTTTTGTAAGACTTGATACTTGATAACTTGAATTATGTGGGCTATCTTCATGATACTTTTAATAGAGCTTCCCCTCCAAAGAAATAGTGTTTTCTAGTACAAGCAGTAGAGTCACATTAAACAGAGAACATTTTGTTCTTCTCTGTGATGATATACTCTGAAAATAGATGTTAGCCTTTGTGCTTGGAGAACGTGTGAATTCACTTGATTTCTTTCAAACAAAGCTCAGTATGATGT
Organism: Gorsachius goisagi; assembly: GCA_018403395.1. Taxonomy (NCBI): domain Eukaryota; kingdom Metazoa; phylum Chordata; class Aves; order Pelecaniformes; family Ardeidae; genus Gorsachius; species Gorsachius goisagi. The sequence continues at coordinate 7,134 of BOSO01005982.1, forward strand.
GGGAAAAGCTTGGCATCTTTGCTTGGAAACAGGCTAAATTACAATAGCAACCTTTACTTGGCCTTGCACCATGGTGCCAACATGCTAAACAAATAAAAATACTGCGTAATAAAAGTTGCATAAGGAGAATAAAATAAACAGTTTGGCATTATAAATGATAGCATTTACTGTGCACTTGACAAATAAGACAATCACAGAATCACAGAATACCAGGTTGGAAGGGACCTCAAGGATCATCTGGCCCAATCTTTCTTGGCAAAAGCACAGTCTAGCCAAGATGGTCCAGCACTCTGTCCTGCCGAATCTTAAAAGTGTCCAGTGTTGGGGAATCCACCACTTCCCTGAGGAGATTATTCCAATGGCTGATTGTTCTCACTGTGAAAAATTCTCCTCTTGTGTCCAACTGGAATCTCCCCAGGACTGACTTGTACCCATTACCCCTTGTCTTTTCATGTGACTCTTTGTGAAAAGGGAGTCACCACCTTCTTTGTAACTACCCTTTAAATCCTGAAACATGGTAATAAGGTCTCTCCTAAGCCTCCTTTTCTCAAGGCTGAACAAACCCAGTTCTCTCAGTCTTTCCTCATAGGGCAGGCTTCCCAGACCTTTGATCATCTTTGTGGTCCTTCTCTGGACCACCTCCAGCCTGTCCATATCTTTTTTGTACAGCAGGGACCAAAAGCAAACACAGTATTCCAGGTGTGGCCTGACAAGCACTGAGTGAGTGGAATAATGACTTCTTTATGTCTGCTGGTGATGCCCTTGTTGATGCAACCCAGCATCCTGTTGACTTTCTTTGCCATAGCAGCAGCACACTGTTCACCCATTGCGCTTGCTGTCCACCAGGATCCCCAGGGCCCTTTCCACAGAGCTGCTCCCCAGCCAGATAGATCCCAGCCTGTGCTGCACTCCTGGATTATGTTTTCCCAGGTGCAAGACCTTACTTTTGTCTTTGTTGACCTTCATAAGGTTCTTGTTACCCCACTCTTCCAGCCTATCCAGGTCTTCCTGCAGGGTGTCTCTCCCTTCCAAAATGTCCCCTTCCCCACTCAGTTTGTTGCCATTGGTAAACTTCATGAGGGTACACTTGATCCCATCATCCAGACCACCCATGAAGATATTAAACAGTATTGAGCCCAATACCAATCCCTGGGGGACCCCACTTGTGACAGGTTGTCAGTTTGAAAAGGAGTTATTTACCACCACCCTCTGGGTGAGGTCTGTCAGCCAGTTCCCATCCCGTCACACAGACCACTTGTCTCTTTAGGAGGAGGCTGTGGGCAACCGTATTGGAGGCCTTGGAGAAATGCAGGTAGACAATATCCACCGCTTGCCCCACATCAACTAAGCAGGTTACTTTGTCGTAGAAGGCGATCAGGTTTGTCAAGCACGATTTGCCCTTGGCCAACCCATGCTGACTTTTCCCAATCACATGCTTCATGACTGAGCACGTGAGGTGTATCAGCCTTGACGTCAGCAGATCTGCGGGGCCTTGCCATGCTCCATATCTGCTGTGCTACACCACGATCCTGCCCTGGCAGCTGAGAAGAAAGCATCAAGCAGTGCTCTCCTGTAGATCATGCAGAGCAATTGAGCTGGTCAGCAAGGCTTCTCCAAGCAGTTTTTGGTTGAACCTACCATTTTGATTTCGTCTTTTTCTGCAAAACGTGACACCAGTTCAGGCAAAATTTCCCACAAATAACAACAAAGAAATTAGAAATGGAGCTTCATTGAATGAAATGTCTTTGTTTTAGAAAACTTGAGAAATTACATCAAACTGAATTTCATTACATTCTTATATTAATTCATAACTTCATAGAATTGCATGATGTGGTATAGTTTTATGAAGAAGTTTGGAACAGTAGTAAGTATATGTTATGCCATGAAGCATTATTATAATGAAAGCAGTACATCAAAAGTGCAATGCTTATTTTTAAAATGGGGGTCTTTTTTTAGTTAACTATCCAGGTGAAAGTATTCCATACTTTTTTGTGAGAAAGATATTTTTAAAATTGGCTTTGCTTCCATTTCCAAAGAAGTTAAGAATATGAAAAATTTTCATGAACTGAAAATTCTGTGTTTTCACCAGTTCTAATACCAGTAATCCTTAAAAAAAGAGCATTCATTAATAACTATATAGAAAGGCCAAATTAAGCCTCACAATATTCTGTTAAAAATATTACCCTTATTTGAAAGCCAAGGAAGGGAAGGCAAGTAAAACCTTATTTTATCCAACAAACATGAGCATTCCCTGTGATTTCACCTGAAAAACTAGACAAAATTTGGTGCAAATAGCTCAGGAAACATGATGTTCCCAGATAATGTGATGTGACATGTTACTGGCTCACACTTTATAGTAATTACAAATAATTGATGCTTACTTTAATTGTAAGAGCTTATTCCTAGAATCAAGTAATAGTCTTAAAGAAAAATTATTCTTCCTACAGAAAAGACAGTCCACATCTGTATATGAACACAAAAGACATCCATAAGCTGCTAGTTTACATGAAAATGATTATTTCTGTAGAACGTTTTTTAAAAAATCATGTCAGTGGGAAGAATGGTTTCCATTTTATTATCCCAGTTTTTGTAACATTTCTTTTAAATGTCCTTGATCATACATTGATGAATTTCCTTATAACATCTCTGATGCTAAGGACAGAATATTTCTTTTACTGTAATACCCATCAGGACTTCAGAAGAAATGTTTCTGGTTTAGGCACTTTGAATGAGTGTATAGTCTTCTAATGTACTTGAGAGTCTGAACAAACTCTCTGTTTCCAAAATGTTATCTTCAATGAACAAAGGAAAAAAAAAGATAAAGATTTAAAGCTTTGTGGGGCCAATGCAAGTTGTTGCAGGTATTTCAAATTATACGCAGGGTTAAATTAAGAGGTGTAAACCATATGAGATTACTCCAATTTTGAAAGAGAACTGTTCTCTTCCTTATAAAACCAGTTCCTCTACAAAAGCTAATTTCTCTCCTTGAACATCTGTAGAAGATAGTACCATCCTTGCACGCTTTATTTCTCAAGCACTTTTCAACTCACACAGTGCTGCAATTAACCTAGAATGTTAGTTGCATATTGTACATTTTTTTAAACTAATTTTTTTTTATTCAAAAATCGCAACTGTCAAAGACAAGTCAGCCAATGCTATTAGAGAAATGGCTGCTGTGTGCACTCTGTTAAATAGTACATGCTTAGGACTTTTTTTTCTTGCTGAGTCAATCTGTGCTAGGTGGAACATACCAACAGAAATAATGAGAAACGTATCAAAGATATGATTTAGGTATTACTTCGCAGACTTGTTATAGAGAAGGGAAAAAAAGATTCAGTAACAGGTAAATTTGTACTAAGCAGCAACAAGGGCAAAATTCTGTCTTGGTGCCCATGGATAAGTTTTGGGACAAAAGTGAATGGCTTTCAGCAAAGCTTCTAGTGTTCCTCATACCACTGAAGCTACTAAAAAGGTTGCCCTAACTTCAGCGTATTAAGGACTGAAGGCAGAGTGCTGGTCTTGACACTCACGCCTCCTCCCACAGGAAACCATGACAATATGGACCATATGAAAGGTCCTGTCATCCTCATGATAAGGAGGTTGCACAAGATGTTTTTTCCATGAACATTCTAAGAAGCACTGTACAGCATGATCCACCCAGCCCACTCTCACTGGGAGATCAGATGGTCTCAAAGTAGAGAATGGCATTATCCTTATCCATTTTGCATTCCTTTTATAGACATATAAAGAAAGCCTTTATCTAGAAACTGTGTTATTCTCTATTAAATTATATGATTCATAGAATAAATTTTTACAGTTTCTACTTCAGGTCTTCAAAGGTTTTGTTTCAAGCATTTTTTTTTTTATAGGACCTTTATACAATATCTTGCTAAGATGCACTAGCTGTGCTTTCTTGCAACATAATTCCTTCATAAACTTGCTACGCTTCTGTATCATTCCCTTCTAGTCTTCATTTATATTTGCTTCTTGGTAGAAAGCAAGTAGTGAAGATCCAATCTGTCTTTGAAGATGATATAGCAAAATGTTCACAGCTAAAATACCACAGGAATACTTTTCCAGAAAGAAATGTTGTTTTGTTTGTGAGCATTGACAATAGCTGTCTGGGCTCATATAATACATACATGTACTTGAAGAATGTGTGAAGAATCTCACACAGGTAAAAAATGAGTCAGGTTTCAGCATGACATAGAAAAAACAGCGAGCGGAAGTACAGCCTGACAGTTGCACTTCTACATCCTTCGAAGACACAGGCTACCAATGCTTTTAGATATACAAGTCATCTACTTATCGGTCAGACCTGTGACTGTTCATGTAGCCTATTGACCTGTAGTTAGGCACTTGCACCAGCTCTGATTTCAAGATAAAGCAGGCAAGTGGCCATGGACATTTTAAGATGAAAACTAGAGTTGACTTAAAAGCGATCAGGCTGCAGAAAAACACATCTGTAACAGTGTTCCTTCAGCACGTCATAAAAACAAGATACGTCCACAACTAATGGCTGAAGAATACACTGATGTCAAATTGGTTTGGGGACCTTTTCTGCCATGCTGAATCTTCAGACTGTTTGAAGCTGACATTTCACTCCTGTCAGTAAATAAGGATAAAAAAACCCCATGGCATGTATAATTGCATGCTTTGTCTTTTGTTACAAAGGCTTGGGGAATGGTTCAGTATAGACAAAAGCACAGCTTTCATATGAATGTCTAAACAAGGAAACTGCAGTTTGCTGAAACTAAGCTCCTTTGGAATAGTTCTGTCAATTAAACAGTATCAATAATGCATTATTTTTCCTGAATTTCTAGAAAGCAAACTGGCTGAAAGTCCACAAAATCACTGTCACTTCCATTTAGGCCATTTCACTCTCACGCTTTAAAAGAGAACAGCACTACAGTTCCTGCTAGGATTTTCTCCTCCCTATCGTACTCACTAGGAATGCCTCCAACAGCCCTGAAGCAAGAAAGACCCACAAGGAAAACCACCAGTAGCTGCTCCTCTGCCTGTAGAAGCTAGGCTACTTCTACCTATGAAGAGACTTTATTTTTTTTCCTCTTTCTGCATATCCCTCTTTTGCATTTCAAGCAAACCCATAATCAGTCAGTCTAGAGGATTACATTTGCTCAAGAGGCCTTTCTAAACTAAATCATACAAAAGCCTTTTCGAGCACCATGGAGATTTAAAAGAAATGGATAATTAATAAAGAAGAAATGCACTGGTGCTTTTTTTTGTTCAGGTGGTTATAAAGATAATGGTCTTATCTCCTATGAATACCTTGCACAAAACTCCTTCAAAAGTTTGCACAATTGGTTAATGCGTTCAAGGACATTCAACTAAGTAAAATAACTAAATATTTTTATCATGCCCTTTGCATGTCCCGTCAGAAACTAAAATGTGCAGAACTCTAAAAACTGTGGTAACAAGGTACATGAGCTATTTTTTGGAACTCTCTTCCTCCTTTAGATACACAAAGGAATTTAATAAAATGAATCATTGTATAAGGTGTCACACTTTGAAAAACATCAGGCAGAAAGGGCATTTCTGGTTTCTTATCTAACCCAGAGCAGAAATCAACTAATATAATGAGCATTTCTTACAGGTGGTTACAGAAGTGGTCCTTCTGCAGAGCAGTCACGTCACATCACGTCCTCTCCATAGGAAGAGGATATTAAAGAGAGGGCTCACAGTGACCAATTTTAAATGCAGCAGACCAATCCCTATAAGCTCTCTCTCCATCCTTCCTTTCCTTTGCTATTACCCTTACCCCTTACCCATGCTCCATGACGAACCTTTTCACAACAGGCCCAATATAACTGTTTTAACTACACCTCCTCAGCTCCCCGCTGCAGTTCAACAGGGAAGTCAAATTAAAAGATTAAGAAACCCAGGTCAAAATAATTCCAATACTCCTAGTTGGAATGTATTGCCAATAGCTCCCTGCTGGATAAAATAAGTGGTTCTGTGTCAGCAGCTGTCTGGGATCAGGTCTGATGATTTCGGTAGTACGACAAAGAGGGGAGGGGAAGATGCTTACTTAGATAACTCTGACCCAAGACCCAAGTATACTCAGTAGCAGCACTTACTTCAAGGTCAGCAGAATTTAAAAGAAACTGATATTCTAAAGTACACAGACATTTATAGGTGTAATTAATATTTTCTCAGTGGTTATGTCTTTTTCTCAAGTGATGGCTTTAAAGATTACAAAAGGAAGTCAAGTACTTCTTTAGAAAGTATCCTTTTCAATTGCCTCATCCTCAAATCACTTACTACCACACAAGTGTGTCAAGAGCTGTCACACAAACCAGGTATAGCAGGGAGGCAGCCACAAGTGTTTGGGGTACAACAGATTCATAAAACTGCATGCATTGTAGATCTCTTGTGTTTTCAACTCCCTTTGGATTTACCATTGGAAAAACCAGGGATTGTTAGTCTTAGTTGCTAGAACCTATGATCCTATGCTGGACTGCTGGGGGGGTTTTTTTGGTGGTGGTTTTTTTTTTTTTTTTTTGCTGAGCAATCTGTGCATGCAAACCCCATGAGCTCACTTATGCAAGAAGAGGCAGCTTGCTCAAAAAAATAATCAACAACCTTTGTCTCAGCTGAGTTACTATTTAAGTTTAAAAAATGAAGACAAAACTTTCAGCAGAACAAGTAAGTTGCCTTGCGCACACGCTGGTTTAGGAGAAGGCTGAGAGCAGCTCCTGCTTATGCAGCTTCTCTGAGAAATTAACTCCCTGGTACCACAGTTTTCAGAAGTGGACCTATAACGCTAGGTGCGTTAGCATGAACATTGTATTTGAATTTCAAATAAGAAATCCTTCGTTTTTAGTCTGAGGGGAATATATTACAATAAACCCTGTCTGAGGAGAGGAGGCAACCCACCAAGCATTACAAGAGATCTGCATAAGCATGTTAATAATGCAATTATTATAACCCAGCCAACAAGACAGAGTGAGAAAAATAATTATCAAAATGACCACAAGCTGAAAGCAGTATATTGCAGCCATAACTGCTGCTGATACAATTCATGTTCATGAAAAATACTTTAAACTGGAAACTGCAGAGGCAATTTAGCTAGGAGACCTAAAAAACCTTAACTCTTTACAACCCCTGATTTTGCTCTCAGCTGGGTAGGTGAAAGACAACCGGGCCAGTGGTGCCAGGAGGCAGCACCATTATGAAGAAGAAATAAGGCCAGTGACTTCTGCAGATTGCTCTTGAAACCTCTGAACTCTTGAGTAGTAATCACACGTCTGCCCAGTTGGGTAGGGCTTTCAGCTGGTGAATCGTTACCACAGCAAACACAGGTATTAGACAAGCACATAGCAATCTTTACACACACACAAATGTTTTGCTTGAATAAAATAGAAAATGCATAATAATACTTTGTGAATTATATTCATATTACTGACAACGGTTGTAAAACAAGACACGAGGGAGATGTAAACACTTTTTCAACAGCTTTCTTCTCTCTGCAAGGTGAAGGCTGGGACAAATTGAGGCAGTCTTCCAATTTTACTTCTTGCTTGAGGAAATCTCACAACTTGTCCTCTTTAAAGCATGAGTAGTTATAACTAACTGCAAGTCTTGGCTTCCAGGTTTTTGGGGTTTTTTCCTTCAGCATTGCTTTTATCTGAAAAAATATGATTATGCATTATACACAAGAGATACACATTGCATAGCTAGGCAAAAACCCCTAGGTTAAAAATAGCACTTGAAGTTATGATGTTATGCTTGCATTACAATAAACTGAAGACTATCTCATAGTTTCTCTTGTGAGGAAAGTACCACTGAGATATTGACCTTGATTTCTCTTGTCATGTCTTTATGCTATTACAGATTTAATGGATATAACTGGTGAAATATATCCTCCCTCATAAAGAGATTTTTAGAGGTTTTGAAACACAAAACTCTCACTGTTTATGGCAGTAGGATTACAAAATTCTCAGGTTACTTTTTGATATATAAGAAAGTTCCAAGAAACCTCCAGGAACTTCACAGAGCTCTTTATTGTTTTTCAACTAGTCCCAGTGACAAAAAATGGAAGACTAAGAATTCAGAAATAGAGGATTCAACTGTAAATTTCAATATGATTCTAACTGGCTTTGGGTGGCCAGGTAGATACATGTCTGAAGGAAAAAACTGCACACAGTGAAGACCATTTATGCAAAGTTATATAAGATAAACAGGAAAATTAATTTCATGAAAGGCAATTCATGGCAACCTGGCCTTCAAATGCAAGCAGCCTCTTAAATCACATCTGGTATCATTCAAAAATAACGTGCTCTCTCTCTCTATATATACACACAGATATAGGTTACATATATATATTCAAAAAATCTTGCAAAATACCTCCTAAAATTAGGTAAAGTGCACAGCCAGTTTGTTGTTTTAGCACAGACAAGTGTTTCTATTAGCCAAGTAAAAGAGGTTCATGTGCTGAGGTCTTTTGAGTAATGCTCTTCACAGTTTCCAAGGAAAAAATGTTTATCAGGTTTAACAGAACAGCTCTGAGTTAAAAACAAAATTGAGAACATAAAGTGTTAAATTTTCAACATCTTTCAAATACAACATTTTCAAAACTTTGGAACAAGATTCTCTGTCAGTTTTGTGGGCAGTCAGATAATTGCTGGCAATACAGTCTCCCCCGAGTCTGAATGCGCAGAAAGCAGAAAAAGGCGTTGCGCAGAAGGAAGTCCCTTGTCACATCCACCTCCTCTTTAACTTAAAGGACTTTCTCCCAGGTACTTTTTCAGAAACAAATGATTTTGTTTGCTTATTTCTGACAAGCTGCAAGCACAGAAGGATCCAACAGTTTTTCAGTGCTGGTATCATTTCTTGTGCGCTTCAACATCAGTAGCACGGAGACATTTTTACCATCTCAGCTCTGCCATATAATCCTGTGCCTTTACTGTTTATGAAGACCATTGCTACTATATTGACATCTATGAAAAAAATCAGTTAATGTGGAATTCAAGAAGCTTGTTTTGTCTGTTTAAACCAAAAGTAATTGACTACCCATTTTTTAAACATGTTTTGGAACAAAATCCACATAATGTATCACAGAAGCAGAAAGTAAAATTACACCATGCCTATTTTCACATGGATTTGATTAAATCCTAATTCCTTGGCCTTGAACAGTGAAGTGTTGACTCTTCAGTGGGCTCTGTCCTCTTCTCTCAAAGAACTGAACAAGTACAGCCTGGAAGTAAGTTGATAAATTTTACTTTGTAGTCAAGGGATTCAGCAGTTTTTAGATGTTTAGGAAATGGTTTAAAACCTTGGTGGTGGGGGTGCACTGTCACCCAGTTTGTATGACAACATTCTGTTGATCAAAAGATTACCGGGGTAGTTCAGCATTGCTAACCAAACTGTGCCGGGTTTGAAAACAGGGCTGCATCTTCCTACCAGAAAGATTCCCAAGTCCTGAGCAATTCCGCATTGTCCAGAGTGAGCTTTCTCTCAGTCATTCCTGAGCTGTCTTTGCAAAGAGATGTGCCTCCTGAGACGGGCAACCCAGGTAACCCATTGCTCTTCTCTAGGATATGGGCTGATGCAGCCAAATCAGATAAAGAGAGCAGGAGCACATGTATTTGAAACTTAGAAGGCTGTAGCTGAATTTAACCTGATATCTATTAGGACGCATACAATTATGTGAACACTATTTTTTGGACAGTGTGAAAATGAAATTGTTGTATATAAAACAGAAGTAATTTATCAGCAAAAATGTCAAGTTCCTTGCGATAGCATAGAAATAAAAGGGTATGTAAAAAAAAAAAAAAAAAAAAGAGGAGCTAAACACGAATTTTCTTGGAGGAAGTTATATCTGTTATTTTTAGTGCTCCAACCACTTTACTGGAAGGTTTGTACAATATCTTGGTATAGCTCTTCTGGGGCTGACTAGAAAACTGAAAAGACGAGTATTTTAGTATACATTCTGAGAGCAGAGAACTGAGTCCTCACAGTTATAAAAATGAATCACTATTTGGTCTTGATATTTTGTAGTTACCCTCCAGAAATAAATTTTGCTGGTAAATCAAGCAAAAAGACTCATCTCGAAGATGGCTCTGCTAATTTTCAGACATCGCATTACAGGAGGCAAGCACACAGAGTGGGAAAGCAGTCTGGAATCCATCCACGTAATACACTCTAATTATAACTTGTGTGTCATCTTTCCAATCGACGGTGTGTTTACAAGAAACTGTCACTGACTTTTGACATATGTGAGAGCAATTAGGTTGAACAGTGTTTTTAATCTATGGGAACTTGAGAGTGTCTTTTTCTATTTATGTTTTTACTTCTCAGTATGGTGCATGCTGTCATTTACTGTTGAGCTCCACCACGGGTGAGTAGTCCAGTTTTCCTTGGTAGTCAGCAGAGAGAGTTGACCTCTGAAGGCCATTTTAGAGTACTTAAATTCATCTTTGTCTGTTGTTTACTTATGGAGCTTGGATTCCCTACTGAAGGCACATAAATTAGGTAATTTCTGAGCATTAAAAAAATGCTGCATCATTAAAATTTCAATAGTGTATATTGATCTCATAAGTAAGTGCAGATCTTGGTCAGAATTTGCTTTTAATCTTTTTCTGTCAAGGTGAGCAAGTCAGCAAGAGCTTTTAAGCTGCTTTACCCAGTCACCGTATTTTTAATGACTGATTCACATAAAATGAATAAAATGAGTGACAGAACATAGCCTTGTACTTGTGAACGTACTTTATCAGAATACCCCCATTCATATAAATTACCTGGAAGCTCTTTTACATGTGTCTTGAAAATCTTTGCTTTTCTAACCCATTTTACTTGTTAGATTGGCTCATATTAGTAATGAGGTGGTGTATGAAGAATGGCATCCTTTGCTGCTGATTTTGCCCTTTGTTCGGATCCAGAGGATGCCTGTCATGGGTCGGTACTTAAATTCCTTGAGAAGGAAAGCCATTATGATGTGAGAATTTGGAAGAACCATATGAAAGAGACCCTTGCAAATACCAGGCTGGGTGCCTGAACTGGCTCCCAAGTCTTGATTTTTAAAAACTAAAGTCATAAAAATGCAGAATTGCTTTATTAATTAGTAGGAAAATTACATAGGTGATGTCTAGCCTGGTGAGCAGCTGCCAAGTAGGGTGAGTACTCAGAGAAATTTTCACTCAGTGATTGAGTTCTGGGTAGGAGTCTTGGCAAAGCAGCCAGACCTCTGTGGTTGCTGGTTCCTCAGATTTATTTTTGAAAGGTCATTTTTACATGAATTTGATTTTATACTGTCTAGCATCTTAGACATTTTTCTGTCATTGTGCTTAATGTGATCTGAAACTTTTCCATTTCCTGGACTGAAAAATAAGTGTGTGTGTGTGGGGGGGAAATGTCACAGAAACAGCACTCCATCCCCAAAATGCTAGTAGGGAAAAATAACTATATGAAACCACAAGTTTCAAAGTTTAGGTAGAGAATCACAGAACTGATTTGATACATCATATTTAGATTTTTTAAATGTTCTCTAAGATTAAAAGTGGTGGTTTTTTAATCAACATTCTCTGAGAACCATGGAGTAAGCAAAAGGCAAATAAAATTGGGTGTTTTCAAAGAAGCAGTGCTTCAATAATAACGATGAAATTTCTGCTGCTCCATGACACTGAGGACTGCACCTTAGCTTTCCACAGTGATTGCCTGCGCTACACTGACCTAGAAGGTCCTTTCTAGACCTGAATTCCTTTATATAGCTGACAAATAAATGAATTTGAATCGTTTTCAATTCTGCTCATTATTTCTAAGCATCTTTACAGCATTTGTGCAATGCATGTGAAGGAAAGAGGGAACACACTTGGCATTTTTTTTTAAAAAACAGACCCACAGCTGCAGCTGATTATTAATTCTCAGAGAAGAAGTGAGTTTATTGCAAGCCATTATGAGTTCGAAGTAAATAGTATCTGGGTTTATTGCTATATCTATATTTTATGTAATGAATAAAGTTCAGTATGAAAGGCCCTGACTTTTAATAACTCATTGAGTGAATCTAGCAATGCAAGAAGCTAAACATCATTATTTCCCACTGAGATGTATTTCTTTAGCGCAGACTCTTAAGTGAATTTCAAGAATGATTAATAGGGGGACTCAGGCAAGCACTGCTCAAATCTGTTTTTCTTATGAGTTCCCTTCTAAACACCACTTCAAATCACAAGATTACTATTATGACACTGCTTTTGTTATGAAAGACTAGAATGAGCTAAGATAGCTATCTGATTATTATAGTTTTTTACATGTCAAATAATAGTGTCATCAACTGAATAAGGATGCAAGTTACAAATTCTTTGTGCAAATGCTTCTTTATTTTCCAGATTTCATTTCACTATTTCTCATTCCTCTCAGTAAAGGAGACACAGGGTCAGATCCACTGCCAAGTATAGCACTCATTACCCCGAGCAAACCCATTCAGGAGGGAAATTCGGGCTAATGAAATGTCAGCCGTAAACAACTGCTGTTTAAGTGACTGACTTGATACTTGTTCACAACAAGCAGATAAACAAAACCTGTTGCAATTACTCTGCTTCATATAAAATGTACACACCTTTATCCTAAGGGACCTAACTTTGGCCCAAATTCACCAGATTACTTAACCTGTGATTCAGACTAATTACTGCTCTAAAAAGATTATTTTCATCCTCCCTTCAGGCAAGAGTTGTGTTTTGGCTGTGTTGTGGGGCCAAGTAGCACAGCATAAGGGGAGCTGGTTGGTCGAAGGAAACAGTTGATGCTGGGGACCCCAGCTCTGCTATATACACATTTCCAGTGGTTTTACCCTAACCCCATTTCAGTCTGGTTGAGGCACTGAATACCCATCAGCCGCCGCGGCACACGATGTGTACTCCAGGGCACATCACATCCCCAGCTCAGCTTCTGCTGAAAGGCAGCCTCCAGGCTCACCCTCTGTGGGGAGAACAGAAGTACAGGAATGAGGGTCAGCCAGGGATTTGCTTGAAAAACACACTCTTGATCAAAATTGATATGCTAATGTAGGTATAGCCTAAGTAACTCCTGGGTTTCCTTGCATTCAGCCTTACTTTATGTATTTTCTACATCTTTCACTGCTGTCTTTAACAAGAATTTAGGCAAGAAGTATTGGGAGTAACTCTCCAGAGCCTAATTTATGCAGGCTTAAATCTGTGGCTGAACTGTGCCCATAAGTTCAGGAAAAATAACCTTATCCAAAGCTATTTGGATACATTACATTCCACTACTACGGGGATTGTTTTTGCACATAATCCTTTATCCAGTTTCATATTTCATTTAAACCCACTGGTTGGCCCTTCCAATAGATTAGCTCCTTGTTGTCATTCAAGGGACTATTAGCCTTAAAAATAAATACAGAAGACAATCTATTGTGGAGGGATTTTAACAATTCTATATGGACCTGTACTGCTAATTCTGCTCAAGTTAATGACTTTAAGGTCTGGTGGAGTTGAAACTAATTCTTTCTTGGTGGGTGTGTGTGAGAGAGATTTAACTCAGCAAATTTGAATCCAGACATCTCAGAGCAAAATATGGCTCTATGGTATGGCCAGTTTGGAAAGAAGGCAATGCTTAGTGGTTAAAAAATACATCTGAAGGTAGGAGAAGTCATTCAGTGATTGTCTGCCTTTGCATTTATCGTGAAAAATAACAGACTTTCCCCCATGCTGATTCATTGAGCAATGTCATTTTATCTTTCAAGTATTTTTGTACTGACCTGAACCTGACAGAGTTCAGTATCATTTAGCTTTGCTTTATCCAAAAATTGAATCATTTTCTTAGATGAAAATGCACAGAAGCAGGAGATGGCCAAAGTAAGACACATTAATTGTGGAGTATTTCTTAGACTATTAATGTTAATTCTAATAACCTTTGTGAATAATAGGGTTTTTTAACTATTCTTTGCATAGTTTGTGATGAATGAATGTTTCTAACACAAATTTTCATGCCCAGTTTGGCATTTATTTCAGTAGATCGGCATTGCTCTGAAAGTAGGATTTGACTCATTACCTAAAACTATTTCAGGTACTGTCAAGTTTTGCATTAACGACAATATTGTGACTATTTCCACAATACCTTGTATTTCTGTCCATTTTGTGTATAGCCTCGATGAGATACACAATGTTAAAGGGGAATGCAGGCATAAGGATGCTACTCTTGAAACAACAGATGTGTAAAACTACCCCGTGGACCAGGGCTAGTCCTGACCCCTTGGCGTGAACGGCTACCTCTGTAGTCCACAGGCAAAGCATGGGTTAGGTCTTTATGAACCACCATTATATCTCAGCCAGTCACTGATGTGGAAGCAGGTGGGTTCTTCAGATGGAAAGGATCTTGTTCTGAAAGCATGTGGATTTGATCCTGATCGTGATGGTTTTAAGTAGCGCGAAGAATCCAAAGTGTGGATGTCACCGTGACCACTGTTGTGCCTCTTAGCTAAGCTTCTCACGCCTCTAGCGTTGCAGCTCGCAGACGAATTTCATCTGCTGCTGTTACAGATCTTACTCCTGCCTGCTCACACATCCCTGCATTACACCAAATAATGAATACCAGTAAAGTGTTTAACAACATTATAGGATCAATAATTTTAAGCAGCTTCCCGTGTCTTTTTAGAGTTCTTGCTGCTTTTTCCTCAAATTTAGTATTGCCTTTGAAATCATCAGTGATGTTTCTTCTCAACATAAACATTATCCCCTTTGAGTAATCAGTGATTAGAAAAACTTCATCCCAGAGAAACAGTGTAGCAATGTTATTTATACAAGTAAAATAAATCACTTCAGAAACAGATATTTACATAAATACTACCCTAAAATCAGAACTTCCTCAGGAAATGACGTTGCACTACACTATATCTTTCTTGATCAACATGTCCCAGGTTGAAGTGCAAAGATGGCAGCTCAAGTATTAAAATCAGGTTTACCAGCCCTACAAAACATCATTCCCATCTACTATTGCAGAAAATGTGGAAACCATGATAAACCAAATTTGGCATTTGATTCTCTTTCTAAGCAACTTGATGGAAAATTTTCCCTTTGACTTCAATACTGCAGAATCAAATTATTTTTCTTCTTTGCAATACCAATGGCTTATTTATAGAGGCAATATCTCCTGTGCAGATGTTACAAAAAAGTTCAGGATAACTGATAAACTGGAGATCGCTCCCTTAAATGGATTTCTGTCCGTTTTCCCTGAAAACCACTTTTGGGGTGCTATTTCTTTCTTATAGGTGTATTTTCTACTGTTTGTGTGGTCCTTGAGTTGAAATTTAACTGAAGTTTATTCTATTGCTATTTCATGATTGTGTGTGAAGGTCTTAATGAACTACTGCAAGACTGCTTTACTGAAGATATTTGCGCTGGACTAAATTTATAAATCAAACCTAAAGTTTCCCTGTGTTGAAAGACTTTCAGGCAGTGGGTGCACAGTCCGAGTTGTTCCCTGGTCTCTCCCTTTTCTAGCCAAATTTCTATGTTCTGGGTTTTTTTTTCTTTTTCTTCTTTTTTTTTTTTTTTTTCTTTTTTTTTTTTTTTGTCTCTGGCAGGTCGTAATGTCATATGCAATGCAGGCAACTAACACTCACTGCTATCAGAACTGACCTCAACCCAATCTTCATCTGTGAAGTGGGCCATAATGCTCCTGCTCTTCCAATCATGAAAGGCAACAAGTGCTCTTTTACAAATCTTCCCAAGCAGGCAAGAATTCCAGTTCCAGTGGTTTAACTGTTGTTAGTGATAAAAGTGTTACTGATTGAAGGGAAACTTCTTTTTTTTGATAGCAATAGCATGCTATTTATAGTAAATTGTCTGGAAGGAAACGAAAAAGAGAATCAAAACCTTTTGATGTTAAGAGCTCGTTATTTAGCTTTAGACCTGGGAATGCTTTAGCAAAATGTCTTCCACGGTTTGTTTTGGTGGTACTAACACTTAAGCACATTATTAGCTACTATGGTAGTTCTACAGAAATCGGTAAGATATCTATGATACTCCTATTTATAGGAGCTATATGGCTAGCTACATGTACAAGCATTTTCTGTGTGACTATCTGAGTATTTGCATTTCCTTTAAACATATGAAGTAATTAGATATTTTTTGATCACAGACACTTGTTGAAATGTTAGGGATATTAATAGTAATTTAAAGTTGAAAGATTTTTTCTTGTTTAGGACAAATAAAACCCAGGAAAATTTTGGATTGCTGAAAAAGGGAATTGTTTAGGAAGATCAAGCAGCTGCATGTTTGAGTTGGAGCTCAGGGTTTTTATTATTATTTGACTCACTTTTACTTTGTGGGAACAGATTAGGAAACTATTCTTTGCACTTGCTTGCTTTTAGAGAAATGATAACTCACAAGCATGAGCAGGGAACTGATACACTGTTTTTGTCATCTGTTGCCATCGGATCCAGAAAGGAAAATTATATTGTGACAGTTTTCCGCATTAGGTGTTCATACATCTCTGGCCAGCAATGTAGCTGAGCAATTGAAGAACTCCCTGGGAATTTACTAATGGCAAGGGATGGGGGAAAAGAAAACTGATTACTGCCGCAGTATAGCATTAAAAACTGCCATGGAAAGAACTGAGTCTGCACCTTTTCGACGTAGTCTTCCAGCTGTAAGCCTTTTCCAGGAGTAGCTGGTTTATTTTTCCAACTTACACATATGCCTAATCAAAGCTGAAGAATCAATCCACCCTGCCATGGTTAAGAAAACAATAGAACATATGATATGAGAGTCTTAGGGGGGATAATGCTAATACGCAAAATAGGCTGGTTTTTTCCAGTTTGAAGTTCTAGTCAGAAAGAGTGACCTCAGACAAAGGGAATTCCTACTGTTTCCAATTATTTTTTTACCAAAAGTGCAGAAACTAACCACAGAGAAATGCTCGTTCCCTTCTGCTCCTGTGCCAATCTGCCATTCTTCAGGACTGCACCTTGTCACACTGTGAAACAACTTGTGAATCGGAGAGGCTGTACTGCAACGCAGAGAGAGGGATGTTTAGCAAACAGAAGCTCTGTTTCTTCCCAACAGTTTTCGAGGCTTGTTTCAGGGCGTTACTCTTTATTTAGTACTGACTATAACTCAGAGAAATTGCCAGAGAGGCCCTATAACATGTAACACTGTATGTATCGTACCTTTACTGAACTTTTCAGAGAATAAGGTATAAACATTCAGTCAGATGTTGGGAAGCGAGCATATGGTGTCACATAAAAAGCCAGTTTTTACCTCTGAGAGGAAGCAAGTACAATTCTGCTGATAAATTGCAGTCGTATTTCCCATACCATGAAATCATTAGTTTTGTGGAGTCCGCCTATTGAATAGCAGTCAAAATGTCAGCACATCCGCTCATAAACCATTGAATGATCTTGTGCAGTATTTTCACTAAATTAGCTACAAATACTATTAAAATAGCACTTGACCTGATGTTAAATTGGATTATATTCGAATTCTTAAAGCAATTATCTCAAATACCAATTTTATTGCATGCGCTAGCATGCAGTTAAAAGATTGTGTAATACCACATCAAGACTTCAATCCCAAGTGACTGAAACAAGAAAAAGAATCATATTTTTATACAACTTCTACAATTAATGATAATACAGTAAGATATATAAGTGTTAAAACTCAGCTCGTTGGGAAACGAACCTATAACCTTATACAGGAGAATCTGGATTTGCTGTTGGTGACATTGCTGAAATCTTCTTTCTGAAACAGTGTAAGTAGACCACCATCTTAAGCAATCACCTCTTAAAAGGAACACTCTTTCCAACTATAATCCCATATTTCATCTATTACTATGAGAAAACAGCTAAGAAAATGATGGTGGATCACAGCCGTTAACATTTGGAAGTGTAAGTCCTATTTTGCACATGCAGTTCCTAAATATTTGTTTTCAAAACACAGGTGCCATACACTGATGAAAACTTAAGACTTCATCTTCCAGATTTGGGTTTTGGTTTAAGTGCTTCCAAGAGCCAAATTCTTTTTCTCTTTGTTCTGGTAAACATTTCAATATTAGCACTCATTTAAAATTGGTTACCCCAAACTTTATTTTAAATGCATGTGATCCCAGCAAAGTAAAGCAGCCTCTGCCTCCCAGTTCAGCTAAAGAAGTTTATAAACTAGTAGGCTTTCAGTAATTAACTTCTTCTATTAATGTATTTTCAGCAGTTCACAATGCGCATTGTAAAATCAAGTAACATTTTGGTTTGTTTTAGCCAGGAATTTTAGGAGACAGTTTTATTTATATATTCCAGTATGTATTTGCCTTTTTTGTAGCAACACCTTGTTGTTTAGTCATGGTCCAGCCTAAAATCCACTGTGACCCCAAAATCTTTTCCTACAGCACCACAGCCTCGCCTAGTGTTCCCCACCTGGATGCGGACAGATGCTATCCCGCCGCAAAGGAAGCAGCATCGGTGCTCAGTTTTTCTCAGAATTCTAAGCCTGCTCTTGAATGTGTTCACCACAGTGCTATCTGCAAGTGTAGTCCTTATTTTACAATCCAGATAACTGCTGAAATTACTGACAAGGACATGGCTGAACTAAAACTTTTTGCAGTTATCCCATTCAATACAGTAGTTGGTTTTGACATTGAACCATTGTTAAACTGGAAAACTATATTCAGAAAAGTTTTCGCCTATGTATGTTGGAATTTCATTCCTACAGCTACGCTACCTTAGTTTCTCCCATTACCGTTGTGATGTCAAGGGGGTATTACCAGTACCAAAAGCAGAAAACACATTTTTGAGTTTTCAAATCCAACGCCTTTACTTTATTGTATATGTTCAATTAAAGACAGCCCTATGAGAATTTAGGACAATTTATCAATTTTTAAAAGGAAGCACTTCAGCTACTGTGTACACAAAGTACCACTATTTAATTAAGCAAAAAAAAAATCTGTAGATGTGGTTTAAAGAAATGAGGATGCATCATTTAATCTTCATTGCCCTCTCGCAGGATTTTAGTCAGGAAATTGTTCAGCCATACAGATTTCATTACTGAAATCAATGGAAACATCAGTTTGTGTAAAAGCTTCTTGCATAGGAACAACAAAGCAAGATGAGCTTTCCTTTTTTTCAATTTTTTTTTAAGCAATATTTTTGCTTTGTCACTTTTCTACATCCTCTTCTCTCTCCAGCCTCACCAGGCTCCCTCTGGTGGTTACCGAACAAAAACATTGCTTCGCTTAGGGCCACATGCAAACCCACAAATGAAAGGCTGATTTCATTAGCATTTCTTGCTTTAATAATAATTAAGAAACTACAAATTTATTAAAGTATAAGACTTTGTGTAGCCTACTGTTGTATGATCTGGATCATAATGTGACACAAAGGACTGGGCTGTATGCAAGGACCGAAAGGAAAAGCAGGACAACCTGAAGACACGCAACATGCATACTCCACCATCGCATCTATTTTCAATGCTTCTTTAGGACAGCTTGTATAATCCTCTGAATTCACTAAAAATTACCATTGCATATCAAGGCGCATTGCTGTTTTCCTTCCAGGAGGACAAGCAAGGTAATCTTTGTATTTTGGATGAAACTTTTCCCCTCAAGTTCCTCCACCAGGCAGACACCTGTGAATCTGAACTGCCGCCAGCAAGGGCTGCGAGTTTTCAAATATTAAAAAGTGTCTGCCTAAGGGAAGAGAATAAACTGGTTTCCATACCCATAGATCAGAAAGGAGCATGCTTAAATTGCTGCACTAGAACTGTAAGTTAAGAATAGCAAGCAGCTTTCTGGTTGTAAATTATAGCTGAGCCCTAAAAAAAGAGTGTCTACAGAGGTGGGGGGGGGTTCCATCAGTGTTTTTTTTTAAAGAATAAATAGGTATTTACGGAGATTGGTTATACATAATTAATGGTTCTTCTTTCTGACTTCTGTTTGCCTTCTGAGATGCAGGGCAGTTAGATTCGGAACTTCTCCAGCAGAACCCTCTTTTGTGGTGCCTTGCATGTACCCAGAGAGTCTTGGGAGACAAGGGAAGGGAAGACAACCTCACCTATATTTTCAGTACACTTCGAATAAACTCTGAGTAATAACATCTTCCATGAACCTTCAGAACAATGAAGAACAGAATCAGTCTAATGATCCGGCCTCTGAACGAAGCCCTCTCCCAGAGCAAATTAGAACACCTTACAGCTGTGCCTGAATCAATAAGCGCCAACTCAGTTACCAAAATCGATAAAGAAGAAAAGTCAGGCTCAAACAAAATCAAGCTTAAGCTGCCTCCATCCACTGCAATAAAAAAGTTTCACTAATTACCAGAAAGTAAAACTGGTCTCTCTTCTGTCAGAAAACTGATGAGAGCTGGAAAAGGGACTCACCAAAACCCCAGAGAGCTGATAGCAGCACTGAAAACTGGCTTCTGCAAGGCCTTCAGTTAAGATCTATGGCACCTATGGAATGATTTTTCTGGGTGGAAATTGTCATTTTGATCTCTATATTTTAATGTCCTTTCCAGCCAAAGTCCTAACAGTAGTAAAGTGATGGGCAGCATACAGACCTGTACTTCTGGTCGTCCCCAGAACTTCGTAACTGAAATTAATTTTGTCAGGTTATTCAACCAGAAGATAGGAAACATGTTTTGTAAAGCAGTCAGGATCAGCTGGTAATTCTAATAGTAATTCTAATGAAGACTATTAAATCCACCTTAGGGTTTTCTCTTCCTGCCCCACAATTTATATGATGACAGTCTGCCATATAAAATTAACAGAAACAGTGAACTAGCAGGTTTTGTCTACAAAAAGCCTGTTTTCCTTTACTTTCCTTTCCTTTACATCTGCACAAGGCCTTTGCACAGCTATAGAAGTATAGTTGCACCATTTTCCAGAAACTATAAATCTCTGCTTATATAGGCATCCATATAACAGATTTTCAGTATTCCAAGAGCAATCAAAATCACATGATTTACACTTTTTGGACATGATACGTGCAGAAAAATGGCAATCCCCTCTTTTTTTTTTTTTTTTTTTTTTTTTTTTTTTGCGTAGTTGTATTCAGAGCCATCTCCAGGCTCCTCAGCAGCATGGACAAATAGGGTTTTGCTTCCCTTGAATGGGGAAGAGTGGGGCCAGGCCAAGGCCAGGACGTTGCTGACACACAAGCCCTTTCTGAGCGGCTACGGAGAGCCTAAAGAAGCCAAGGTTGCTGCTCCTGCTGCCACCAGGATGGAGGGGAGGGTAGCAGCAGTGGCCACCGCTGGAAGAGTGCCCCATCTGCTCGCCGCTGGCTGCTGTCCTCCTACCCACCCGTTTTCCCTCTTTGCCCAAAGAACTGCCCTGGTGACCAAGGCCTCCAGGGCTAGGCTGTGGGGCCCCGGCCTTTTTACTTACACCAGCCTGTTCATTACCTTTGGCAACTGCTTTCTTGGCCTGTGTCTGGAGCTGACCCCAGGCAAAGCAACCTGCAAACTCCTGGTGGCTTTACCAGCGGTACACACTCGCTCCTGCCGCTGGCCGCGCTTCCCAAGTTACCTCTTTCCACTGTGGTCTCTTTCAGCACAGGTAACTTTGGTGTTTCCCAAGTGGCCGAGGTATCTTCTCTGTTTTTCCTATACAGAAACATGAAGTTCATTTTGCAGAACTTAACCCTTTCTGTTCTTGCCCTACCACCTCGAACCAGTCAGATGCCCATTTTATGAAGCTGCTTGAAGGTAGCCTAAGTGCCCATTTAAGCGACTTCTGCAGATGCTATGCCCATGACCTGGATGCCTGCTGCACTCTCCTGAGTTTTGTAAGACTTGCTCCTTTGTGCTATATTGTATTACAAGCATTCATCAAAATACCATTGATTCTGTCACATCAAGGAAAACCAGATATCGATGCTCTCTGTTTTAAAGAAAACACAGTTGTGCTTTTACGCGCAGGCACGTTGCTTCTGCAGCCAACATTAAAAAGCATCCCACGGGGTAATTGTCACAAATGAAGGGAAATGAAACAAGCAACCCCTTCATCAGCTATAAAGCAAGAGCATCTTGCTAGACCATGGTGATTAGCTTTTGTCATTTTTACAGAGAAAATTGCTGGGCATTGAATAAAGTATGGGTACATGTTTTCGTATATAATTTTTAAGTCATGTGTTTTGAATGCTCATTTAAAGCACTAAATTGTAATACAAAATAGGGATGGGATTTTGGAAACTATAGCTCTGAGTTTAGTTCTCTACTTTTGATTGCCTGCATTTTAAAGGCTATTTTAGAACTGGTTTTTAAGCTCTGGAATAGGCAACTAGGAGAAAAAAATCAGCACAAACTCTGTGATGGAATGGCAATGGCTCTCAGATGAATAAGGGCAGATGCTTACTTCTTTCTAAATGTCAGCAAGAAGCAATAAGCTTTAGTTTATTAGTGACATCTCTCCACTATGGAAATCTGTATATAGTGACACCTATGACCTCAGTGTTACATTATTCCCAGGAATATAGATAGAAGGGGAGTTAAGGCTTATAGATACTTGACTTTTCCATACTAATAACTTTATAGAAGGTGAATCAAAGGTGGGTTGTGAATCATGAACTTTTTTATTTAGCTTTTGAATGATATTTGAAGTTCACATCTGCCTTTAAAATGTAAATTTCTACTCCAGGAATTTGTCATAAAGAAAAATAATGGGGTACGGTTGATGTGACTATTGTGCCTTCTCGTTTCACGAATAAATTGGAGTCACATCTTCAAAATAAGCCTATTTTCAGTCTTGTATCTTATAAACAAAACATGACCAAATGTGGAGAATATTTTTGCGGCAAAGAAAACTGGTCAATCAGCTAACGGCTGAGTTGTCAAAAGCTTTCTAAAATTTTCAGGGCTACTCATATGCTTTAATGTAAGTGCACTTTAAATTGTTTCTCCGTACTGACACTGGGGTGCAGTTTGGAGGCTTGAATCTCAACTCCAGCTTCATCTTCACTACAGGAAAAAAAAAACAAAACCCAAAAGAATTTATACAGGATTTTACTGAAACACTTCTCTGAAGAAGTCATATGTTATATTATACAAATTTTATTCAATGTATATAAATGTATACAGACATATACCTATGTATGTATTTATATAATCAGGCTCTGATT
Source organism: Gorsachius goisagi (assembly GCA_018403395.1). Lineage (NCBI taxonomy): Eukaryota > Metazoa > Chordata > Aves > Pelecaniformes > Ardeidae > Gorsachius > Gorsachius goisagi. The sequence goes on from BOSO01005982.1 coordinate 30,213, forward strand.
TTCGTGCCTCACTTAGTCAATGGATCCTAAAAATGAAAAGTGGGACTGTAGCTAAAAAGTGTAGGAAATTTGTATTAGCACATGCATTGTTTATTGTCTCTGAGATGCTAAATAAATGCTCATTTTTAGATATAAATGCATTTTAGTGACATTATTCCCAGCTCCTTTATAGATTTCTTTTACTACTTTTCCCTTTAATTGCTATGGAAAATTACGGAGCCAAAATTCTTTGTTGGAGGTGAGTAATAACATCTGATAAATGAAATCTGTTTTCCTAAAGCATGATGTAAATTTTTTACTGTTTTTTTTTCTTCCTGCTTTTTCAAGTAATTCATGTATTTAATTATATAATTCCTTCTACTCAATTCACAGCAACTTTTCCATTGGAACTTGCTATTGCATGAAAATTTTACTCCGTCGAGATAACAAGAACGGTGGATTAAAATGTCAATGTCAACACCTGTTTGTTTACGGCAATCTTACCAGGAATCACAAGTGCTGTCAATGCGGGAACTTTCCTTCACCTATGTGAAAGCTGAAGCCTGTAGGTCTGACAGAAAAGGTACAATATAGTTGTGTTCTCTGTTTTTTTTTTCTCTAACGGTCGGGGCAGACTTGTAAGAACTATATACTTTAAGATAGACACATAACAGAAAAGCCAAGCTTGAACTGGAAAACTGTCAAACACCTAAAGAAACTAACAGAGGCGATGCTCCCAGCCAGATCACTCGTATGGTTTTCAGGTTGCTTTCCCTTAAAACCGATTTCATTTCTGTACCCACTTTTCCTGTCTGTAAAACAGCCTAATAGAATATTCTTTGGTTACCTTATGGCTATACTGTTCAAAAAACAACATTTCTTAAGAAAACAGAAGCATGAGCGGTGAGGACTAAGTCAGCATTTCAGATGGAGAGTTGCGATCAACGCACTGTTAGCACTGACTTCAGCAAGACTAGGGTTGCGCTCCTGACGTCCTGGAAAAGAGCGATGCCTGGTAAGGAGACATGGTTCAAAAGCAAAACGTCAGTGGTATTCACAAATACTTCTTGTTACCGCCCCTTATGAAAGAATTTGTAGTGGCCAACACAGGCATCAGCAACACTAAGGAAATCTATAGAGACTTCCACTCATTTTCACAATATACTCAGAGCACTTCCAAGAAGTCCACATTACCCAATCTATTTTAGAAACGTTTAACGACACGCATTCTCAAACCCCTTACAGAAGTAGAGACAAGTAGGTCTGCATGGATTTCAAAGACGTCAACAAAATTATAAGGTATGCACATAAGAAGAAAACCCCACAAGCCTTTTCAGAGTCTTCACTGGTTTGTTTTTGCTGAATATGTTTGTAACTTTTAAACTGAGTTACAAGAGACATAGAAAGCAGGGCAATCCAAACAAAAGTTTCTTGGATACATAGCAACTGGATTGCCCTCTCCCCGTTACGCGTTCCTTTGGACATAATGGATCAGAACATAGGTGAGGTTAATTAAAACCTCAAGCCGCAGAAGTCAATAGCTCCGCAGCCAGCTGACGTGCAGCTCCCGAGGTGCCCCCAAATAAGCAGCAAAAGGGAAGGTGGGGACCCCCCCGCCCAACTGCAGGCTGCCAAGCGAGCGACGAAAAGCTCACGGCCCTCGGCAGCGCATCGTGGAGCCACGGAGCCGGCAGGACGCTATTTTGCTAAGCCGTACCCCCCACGGGTAACACGGGCTCCCTGATCTGAGCGCGAAAAGTAGCCAGGCTTTCTTTCCCCCTTTCCTTTTTTTTTTTTTTTTCCGAAGGCGCTACGTCCTGTGAGCTCCCGCGCTTTAGGGAATGATTAAGGAAACCCCGTGAACGGGGTGAAAACAGCCAGCATGCGCGGTGTTTAGTCCGGACTAACTCTCGCTGCCGACTACTCGCTGAGGTGGCTTTACGCAGGCGCTTAGTTAGTTCTGTCTTTCCCGGAGAGTCCATCTCAGCCAAGCTGGACCTGCCTCCCGCCGCTCCGGCCGCGCTGGAAGGCGCCGCTTCCCGGCGCCCCCGAGGAGCCAGGGCAATAAGCAGAAGGAAGTTTTCCGAGCTGGGGACCGGGGTCGGGGTCGGGGCCCGGCGGCTCCGCTCCGCTCCCTGCCCGCGGACCGCCCCGCGCTCCGGCGGCCGCCCCGGGGCCCCGCCGGGCAGCCCCGCGGAGGCGAGTGCGAGCTAAGCCGGGGGGGTGGCGGCAAAGAGGGGGGGGCAAAAAGGGGGGGAAGTGGGAACCTCTACCCCTCCCCGCCCTGCCCCAGGGAGGCAGCCCGGGGGTGCGCTGTCTCCCGGAGCAGCGGGCGGGCGGCAGCGCGGAGCGGCGCGGAGGCTCCGCCGCTCGGCGGGGCGGGCCCGGGCGCAGCGAGGGGGTGCCCGGGCGGGGCAGGGGCGCCTCCCGCGGCGGCTGCGGACCCTGCGGCCGGGCGGGCGGAGGGCGCTGCCTGCCAGGGGGCGGCCGGAGCGGCCGCGACGCCCCTGCGGGCGGTGGGGCACCCTGCGCGGCGGCCCCCTCCCCCTCCCCTTCCCCTCCGTCCCTCCCTGCCCGCCTCCCTCCCGCCTTGCCCCCCCGGCGCTGGCTCGGGGCGGCCGCCCCTGGCTCGTCACCGCCCGCGGTGCCGGGGAGCGGCGGCTCCGCTTTCCGCCCTTGGAAACTTTGTCCGGCGTGCGAGGGGGAGGATGGAGCCGGGGGAGCCCGCGGCGGCGCCCCTCAACCGGTCCCGAGCTGGGGCCGAGCCGCCCCGCGGGGAGTTCAACCTCTCCGGGCTGTCGGAGGCGGAGGGGAAGCCCCTCTTCGGCATCGCCGTTGAGAACTTAATCACCTTGATCGTCTTCGTTTTGATCTTCACCCTGGGGGTGCTGGGCAACTCGCTGGTGATCACGGTGCTGGCGAGGAGCAAGCCGGGCAAGCGCCGCAGCACCACCAACATCTTCATCCTCAACCTGAGCATCGCCGACCTGGCCTACCTGCTCTTCTGCATCCCTTTCCAGTCCACGGTCTATGTGCTGCCCACCTGGGTGCTGGGCGCCTTCATCTGCAAGTTCATCCACTACTTTTTCACTGTCTCCATGCTGGTGAGCATCTTCACGCTCTCGGCCATGTCTGTGGACCGCTACATGGCCATCGTGCACTCCCGACGCTCCTCGGCCTTGCGCGTTTCCCACAACGCGCTGCTGGGTGTGGGGCTCATCTGGGCGCTTTCCTTCGCCATGGCCTCACCAGTGGCTCACCACCAGCGCCTCATCCTCCTTGGGGACAGCAACCAGACCTTTTGCTGGGAGCACTGGCCCAACCGACGCCACAAGAGAGTCTACGTGGTTTGCATGTTTGTCTTCGGCTACCTGCTCCCATTGCTGCTCATCTCCTTCTGCTATGCCAAGGTGGGGCAAAGCGGGTATGGTGAAGGGTATGTAAAAAGGAGGGGCAGGGGAGGAACCGTGGTGGCAGGTGTCCTTGAGCTGAGGGGACATCTCTGGAACGCGGAGGGACATGGCACTGTCGGGAGGGAATGGGGCAGGGTTGAGTTTGTGGCCCAAAGGAAGAGAGCAAGGGTTATAGCTGAGGGATGACTGGGGGGGACAAGTGTGTGGCACAGAAAGGCCAGGACAGGGATTGCACAGGGTGGGGAGGGGGGGTTGTTCAGGCAATTGCTGGGGTCCCTTCTGCCAGATTTCCTTGTTGCAAAATGCTAAGAAGCCCCCGTGCTCTGCTGCTTTCTCTGTCAACACAACTCTCCTGTTTCCTTGCAGTGCTGTATGAGGAGTTTAACTCAAAGTACAGCAAAACAACAAGTTGCTCAGGCTTCCAACGAAGCATTGCTGTACTTTAAAGTGCAGTGCACTTAAAAATGACACAAATCCACCGCTTTGGTCTGATCCAGTTAACATGTTAAGAGCAAAAGGTGTGCATCATGCTGCCTAGTGCCCCTGAGCTCTCTCTTGCCCCAGTTGAAGTGGATGGGAGATTTACCTTTGACTTCAGCCAGGGCAGGTGGTGCTTGGGAGCAGCACGTGAGGACCTGGGTACTAAAAAGCAGTAAGGGTGCCTAAATAATGGTGCTTAAGGACTTTTCTGCTCAGGCAAACTGTCACGTTTTTCTGTGAATATTTATTGCGGCCTTCAGCGTAGGGTCCACCGCTTGCTGCTGGGCAGGCTCTGGAGCTCCGGCTGCTACCTGCCGAGTTAGACAGAGATCCTCCCATTTCTGTGCCAGCAACCATCAGTAGCAGGATTGCTCCTTAGGCAGTAATTTACATTTGAGAGGACAGGTCTGCCTATGCAAATAAGGACTGCTGAAGTGTTGAGAAGTCAGCTCTTTAGATGGAAGGTTAAACAGATGTAATTAATGTGTTCAATCTGAACAAATAATTTTATGTTCTGTTCAGTTTTATGTGTATTGCATCAACTTAACTGTGATGTGCAAATTAAGGACAGAATGGCATCCAACTCTGCTAAAACGGAGTTATGCAGAACTCGAAGGACAGCATTTCTAAATTGCTGTTTGTAATGAAACAAGTCCAACCTGGCAAATGGAGAAGAAATACATGGTTTCATACAGAAACTGAATTCTGTTTTCCCTGGGTGAGCACACCGGTATTTCATCTACAGTGGTGAATATCACTGAGCTGCGAGAGGGATGAAACAGTGGCCATAGATCATCAGAGTTTTAAGAAAACATTACGTCTTTCAGGGAGACTGTCACCAAATATGTGCAGAGGGACCTTTTCAGCTATTAGGAATTCTTACTTGTATTTTTCAAAGCCAAAGTATCTTCAGTTTCAGGATAAAGTACCAGCCTTCAAAGCCTAATTATATGACAGAAGATGGAAAATTATAACAGTCCTGCATAGTAAGGGGGGGGGGGGGGAAAGGAATATGCATAAATAAAATATAAGCATAGTAAATATAACACACCATGTTGTTACAAAGTGCCACTACAAAAGTAGATATCTCAGTATTAGTATGAATATGTAGTTTAAAAAAAAATCCAAACAACAAACAGCTCTATGTGATATACTTGCCCAGAGCAAGTTAATAAAATCAAGGCCACTCAAAGTTACAACTAAAATCTTGTGCTTATTTTATTGCTGAGGCTAGGATCTCCCCCTTGCTTGGTGATGTGTTTTGAGCCTGTATGTATGGTCCTGCTTGCCGTGGTATCAGGCTGGAGGACCCAACCTGAAGGCATGAGTTCTAGGAGACACCTAGGAGATAACGTGGTATTCGCTTCACTGTCAATGAAGCTGAAAAGCGCCATGATTTGTACAAGGCTATTCAAGGTATTTGTACCCTGCAGCATCAAGGCTCGTTCCTGCCCTTATTACAAGCCACTGGCAGATCTCCAGCTGCAATATTTCGGCACATGGGGCAGGGTGAGGAGAAATTAAGGATGATAGGTGCTGAAAATCAGAGCTGAAGTTTTAGATTTGTCAAAGCCTTCGCTACCCTCACAGGTCTCCAGCAGAGCAGTCGCTGCGAGCTTTTATTGATGTTACTGGAGCACTATGAAGTACAACAAGTATTTTGGCTTCTGAATGAATGCAGTGTTAGAGGATCGCTGCTCTCTAGTAGCCTCAGAAGTATTATAAAAATAAATGCACTGGTTTCTTACGGACTTCCCTGTTTTTCATGAACTGTGGATCAGCTAAATAATGCAATCTTCTGATGCGGTAGATTAAGACAAAGGAGACTAATTTCTCTATTTGAATATATTGCCTTTGCCAGACTCCTTTAAGGCAGTTCTGTTTCTCTTATAAGCAAATTGCAATTAAACTTCCAGATTTGAAAGTCTCATTTTTTAGGCACTCTAATAGGGACCTGAGTTCTTTCTCTCACTCTCCCTTAAATTATGTTAGGGGAGATTTGTATTTTCCCCAGTGGACAGCAAGACTGTTACAATCTACGGAAGTGCTGAAGTAGTGCCAGGTACTTGGAAACAGCGTCCTCCCACAAAATCAGAACTGGAAATCTCACATGATGTGCTCTTAAGGCAGAGATTTATGAGATCGTGCTCTATGTCGTGTGTGTACAGCTACCTGTTTCCTCTCCCCCACAAATAACTTTGCGTCAGTTGCAACCAAATTTGATAGAGTGAAAATTATCAGAAGGAATGATATGTCCCTAGTTTTGTGAAAATGGGCATCAATGAAGAAGTTGGAAAGTCTCCATCTTCTCTCTCCTTTAAGGAGCCAGTTTGCCCTCAGCTGTTAAACATCAGACAAGCCATAGGGTAAGAGGTTTTATGTTGCTTCTGCTTATGGAGGAGACACATCCTTTTGGGAATACACAGTCAAGAAATCACAGATCCATACGAAACCAGCTTTTGTTGGCTCACAGAGCCACTTTTGCAAAGAGCTTACTGCTCCAGCCAGAGGAGGAATAAATATATAGTTATGAGCTGAGTTACAGTGCTGCATACATCTAGACAGCCTATTGTCCTATTTTTTTATTGCATATCGTATTACTTATCGTATTTGTTCATAACTGACTTTTTGTATGTGTTTTGTAACACTGCTACAACATTTGCACACTAATGTGTTCTTAAAGGGCAAAGTGATAAATGCTTCCCAGTGAGCTTCTAACAGTTGGCATCTGCCAGGGCAATGCAATGTGACAACTGATTTTGCATGCCTCTGCTTTTGAGTCCCCTATTACAAGGCTTCAGTCCTTGGTAGTCAGGCCTCCCTCAATCAGACTTTTAGGTTGGACACCTAAAACCATTAGCAAACTTTTCCTTTTATAGATGTATAGTGTTAAAAGCTTTTTTAAAAAGAATATTTCTTGCCTTAAGAATGTTTCCATTATTATCTATCATTCTGAACATTCTGAACTCACGGAAGACATGTATGACTTACAGACTTAAAAGTAAGCTATAAAAAGTAGGAGCCTCAACATAAAATACAAGCTCATATGGTTCTTGGCTTAAGATATTATATCTTAAATTTTGCTGAGCAGTGAGGGAAAACTTTGTTAAACTACACTGAAAAGAAAAAATAAAGGGTATGATACATTAGCGACACGCTATTAAACAAAAGAGGGTGAAGGATCTGTTGTGACAATAAAAGTAGCAGCATTACTTTAAAAAACGGATTGCAGGCAATGGCACTTGAATTTAAATCAGGTTCACACTATAAAATACGGTTCAGAATGTTATGCTCGCATGATGGCTCTGTTAAACAAGCAGTTCATTCTTACTAGGTAATGACCCTGGGCAGGCTTCGCTGCCGCAGGAGTTTCAATGGCTGATAATGCAGGTGGAGTCAGTGGAATGATTATGTACAGCCAGGCAGGAAATGTGCTTTGCATCAAGTGTAGGCTTCAAACTTTTATATTGTTTGGTAGACCTGTACGATAGTTTAAGCTTTTTTTTTTTCTCTCTCTCTCCCTTACTGGAAAAATCCCTTTTTCACATTGATTTGGTCATGTCCCTTCAGCCTGGGCTTTCAAACCATCTGGAGGTAGTCCCTGAAACAACTGCAAAAAAACCCCACATTAAGAAGTGGATAGTCTGTAGGCAAAATCCAGGGCTTCCTAAATGCCATCAGTGGTAGTTGTGGTAGTACCGTCTGGACCAGCCTGGACCTTCTTATACTTCTGTGATCCTGGAAGTCTCCTTATACCCTCTATCACAACTTTCTTCCCACAGCACCCCACCCTCATCTCCAGAAAAAAAGGAAAGCTATAGCTGTTCCTTCCCTGAGAGCCAAATACACTCTCTGATCAACAGGTACATAAAAGCTGGAGTTAGAAAATTTTTGTGTAGAGTTAATTTTTCCAAAGAGGTGATTTTTAAAAAAGTGTAATGCCTTATCAGTCAAGGTTGTGACCTATTTTTTAGCAAGGTGAGTATTTCGGACAGCTGTGACAGGACAAGGGTTAATGGTTTTAAACTGAA